>PVHX01003000.1:0-152934 GCA_004024805.1 Geosciurus inauris | reverse complement strand
CTATCTCTCACCATGCACAAAATTCAACTCAAAGTGGATCAAGGACCTGGGAATCAGACCAGAGACCCAACGCCTAATAGAAGAAAAAATAGGCCCAAATCTTCATCATGTCGGATTAGGACCATACTTCCTTAACAAGACTCCTATAGCACAAGAAGTAAAATCAAGAATCAACAAATGGGATGGATTCAAACTAAAACGCTTCTTCTCAGCAAATGAAATAATCAATGAAGTGAACAGAGCGCCAACATTCTGGGAACAAATTTTTGCCACACACACATCCAATGGAACACTCATCTCCAGGATATATAAAGAACTCAAAAAGCTTAACATCAAAAAAACTAACTACCCAATCAATAAATGGGCCAAAGACCTGAACACAAACTTCACAGAAGAAGATATACAATCCATCAACAGACATATGAAAAAATGTTCAACATCTCTAGCAATCAGAGAAATGCAAATCAAAACTACCCTAAGATTTCATCTCACGCCAGTCAGAATGGCAGTTATCAAGAATACAAACAACAATAAGTGTTGGCGAGGTTGTGGGGAAAAAGGCATGCTCATACATTGCTGGTGGAACTGCAAATTGGTACAACCAATCTGGAAAGCAGTATGGAGATTCCTTAGAAAACTTGGAACGGAACCACCATTTGAGCCTGCTATCCCTCTCCTCGGTCTATACCCAGAAGACTTAAAAACAGCAAACTACAGTGCTGCAGCCACTTCAATGTTTATAGCAGCTCAATTCACAGTAGCTAAACTGTGGAACCAACCTAGATGCCCTTTGATAGATGACTGGATAAAGAGACTGTGGTATATATACGAAATGGAATATTACTGAGCAATAAAAAAGAGAATAAAATTATGGCATTTGCAGGTAAATGGATGGAGTTGGAGAATATCATGCTAAGTGAAGTAAGCCAATCTCAGAAAACCAAATGCCATAATGTGGGGAAGGTCATGGGAACAATGGTGGAACTCCGTTCACAGGGGTAAAAGATGGGAGGGGGCATGGGGACAGTAAAGGTGGTGGAATATGATGGTCATCATAGCCCTAACTTTATGTATGACTTTATGTATGACTGCATATATGTTGTGATTCTTACAACTAGAGAATTGATAAGTTATCCTCTATCTATGTACAATGAATCAAACTGCACTGTTATCATGTAAGCCTAAATAGAAAAAAATAAATAAATTAAATATAAAAAAAAAGCCTAGTGAGACATATCAAGCAATTACAATGTATATTGTTTATTTCAATACCTATTCAAACAACAACACAAAAGAAACACTTATGCAATTAGGGAGATGAGAATACTGTTTGTTTATATATTAAACAATGGTGTTAATTTTTATTTTATGTGGGATAATGGCATTGCAGTTAAGTACTTTAAAAAAAACCAATCTTCTCTTTTAAAGAACCATTATAAAAATATATATAGATTAAGTGATATAAACGTCTGGGATTTGCTTCAATAAGCCAGAATGGTAAGAGAAAGAGGAGACAGATGATTAAGGATAGGAGTTAAAAATTAATATTTAAGGGGCTGGGGTTGTGGCTCAGTGGCAGAGCGTTTGTCTAGCATGTGTGAGGCACCAGGATCAATTAATTCTCAACACCACATATAAAATAAATGCATAAAATAAAAGTCCATCAACATCTAAAAAATACTTTAAAAATTAATATTTAAGGTAGATGAAGGACACAAGGAAGTTCATTATGCTATCTTGGCTATTTTTGTTTGGTTTGAAAACTTCCATAATAAAAAGTCAAACCAAAAAAGCATAGTGAAAGTATTTGGTAGGGGTGCTGGGGTTGTAGCTCAGTGGTAGAGACTAGTACATGTGAGGCACTTGGTTTGATCCTCAGCACCATAAATAAATAAATAAATAAATAAATAAATAAAATAAAAGTATGGTGTTCACCTACAACTAAAAATAATTTTTAAAAAAGCATTTGGGGTATAAAATTTGTCTGATCAGGAGGTATTAAAAGTCGGAACCTTAAAGAGGACCCTTTTCTATTACTTCACTATTCATAGTACTAGGGCCAGTCAGGTCTGTACACTACCTATAGAAAAAATTGATTAAAATATGTCCCTCGCCAAAAAAATAATAATAATTTTCCAACTGTTTTAGAACTTTGGTAAAGGCAAAAGTAGGAATCATTGTTGTTTTTTTGTATTTATTAACAAAACCAGTAAGATTTCTATATAAAACTAAGTCTCTTAGATATTTACTTATAATGACATAATCTTATAGTAAAAATAAGATAATATACTTACCAAGTCAGCATCTAAACCATAAAGACAGTGTCTGGTGTTTGGATCATGATCTGGTTTTGCTTTCTCGGATCTGATAAATTCCATGATTTTATGCTCTCCTTCTCCGGGTGTCTAAATGCAATGTTTTAAAAAAGTGTGATAATATGGTATAATTCAGAATATTAAATAAATTTTAAAAATTTACTTTAAATAAAAATAGATGGTAACCTCATGGCCTGAGAAGTAGATGGTAACTCCTTGCCATGACTTGTCTGTGGAAATTTTCATATTTACAAAATATTTCAGATGTTCATGTAACCTAGCCATGAATTCTGTCCCTATAAATAAAAAGTTTAAAAAAGATTAATCTGAGAAAGACATGAAAACAGTGAATTCCCAGTGACAACATATAATTAGATTTGGATGTCCAGGAAATAACTAGTTACAGGATCTTTGAAGGTTAAAAGCTTCCTTCTTCTTTATCCTGAAAGCACAAAATGTTGTACCATTCCCTAGCAAATATCACAATTGCTTCAAATCTTGATAGTCCCTGAAATCACTTCAGTATCACAAACAGAAAGTCAAGAAATTTTAACTACTAAGGGGTTTGCAGAGTTTGAACTCTAAAGAACTTCAACTTTCTACTTCTTTTGTTAGATCCTGAGTATATTTGTAAGGCATGCAGCTTCAACTATATTGCCAAAAATAATAACAAAAATATTATCACTAGTATTAATCTGAAAAATTGTTATTCTGGAAAATTAGTCTACCATGATTATATTTTAGGAAAAGCCCAGATGATCAATACTCAAAGGCAATACAGTCTTAAACTATAATCAGGATAAAACAAGTTATTAAACTGAATAATGTATATCTAAGACATTTAACCAAAGAGAAAATTATTATTCATAAGGAAGTTAGAATTTTTATGATTTACATTCAAAGACAAAGCTCCTAAGAATATAAGTATGCTACTGAATATAAATTATATTACTGATAGATTTATTTTCCTCAAAGTCACAGAAATCTTAATTGCTTTTGCGAGGTAGAGTAGTAAACTCTCCGGATTAGGAAAATGAGTTTCTCATCCTGCAACCATGAGGCAACAACATGAACTTGATAAGTTATAACTTCACTGACAGTTTCACACTATTAAATGGCAGAAGTAGGACTGAAGGATTCTGTAAGTTCCTTGTAGGTCTGGAATTCTGCATACATGGGAAAGTCCTGCCCATATCTGCTTTTGTTAACATCTGAAAATTCCTAGAGAGGGTCTTCATAGGAGCACTTATGACCAATGTGACCAAACCATCTCATGAATAGACACAAGTGGGAAAATACAGCAAAGGGAACCTTAAGACCCAAATAAATTAAGTTTGAAAAATAAAAATACATTTGAAAAAATAATTTTTCTATTTAAATTCACTCAGAATTTTTCTCTCAGTGAATTTACCTGGTGTGATACAGTTGGAATCAAATCGGGCCTCTGTAGGAAGAGTTTCTCCCTTTTCTATTGCCTTTTTTATTTTGTCTTCTGCCTCCTTGGCTGACCTTAAAGGTTAGAGGAAAAGAGCATCTTAAAATTGCTGAACAAAAAGTAAAGATCTTCACACAAACTGTTATTTAGGTGCTCTTATAACCAAATTACAAATTCATCAATTTTAAGGTTCAAAAAATACAAGTTTTGAAATAATTATAATTTATAAAGATGAGCCTCAATTATTTTTATTTAAAGAACTGAGGTTTTTTTGCCTAAGGACTATAGAAGTTGGATAATAAACCAGCAAAACACACGGAATAGTACAAACACTTCTGAAGTAATTCTTATCACAAATATACAGCAAATTCATTCTAGAAACAAGACTGAAAGCACTGCACAGCTTTAAACATTCATTATATACACTGTGAAGAATATCATTTAATGATCTTTTTTTTTTTTGGTACCAGGGATTGAACTCAGAGGTACTCAACCACTGAGCCACATCCCCAGCCCTATTTTGTGTTTTACGTGGAGACAGGGTCTCACTGAGTTGGTTAGCGCCTCGCCGTTGCTGAGGCTGGCTTTGAACTCGCGATTCTTCTGTCTCAGCCTCCCTAAGTGCTGGGATTACAGGTGTGAGCCACCGCGACCGGCTTCACTTAATGATCTTAATCATTTTATGACCTTAAATGTCATCAATGATCTCTAAGAATATTACATAAATGATTATAAAAAACTATCTTTATATATTTTGTGCTTCCTCCTAAAAACATTTAAAATGAAAGTTTAAGAGCATTAATGACATCAGTTGCCAAAAATTATCTCATTTTTTAAGACAAGAGAATTTGCTAGAAGGAATATGAGTTTTGGAGTCAGAACTGGATTTGAACACAGATGCCCCAATTCTTACCTGGTTTCCCTCTAAACTCTTTGCAACACACCAGAATGCCACATGGCATACAAGTTAGGAAGCTCTGCCTCCAGGATACTTTCTACAGAATTGTTACTAATTCTATCTACTATGGCCTGAATTCTGTTTTCATGATGAACAAATTCTTCCTCCTATTTAACCTCTCTTTAGCCAACCTCAATATAACAAAAACTCAAATGACACTAATTCATTTGTAATCTCTGCAGTGTATTCTTTCCTTTTTTCTCTTCCTCTTCCTTTGAATGAACAAATGACTATTCAATGTAACTATGTGACAAGGTCTTGGGATATAACAAAAGAGAAATGACTCCAGGTCTCAGAGATTATACTCTAATGGGGAGACAGAAAATTAAATAGTCATAATGTTTGATCCGGATGCAATATGGAAAACATTTGGGATAAGGACAAGGTAAGACTATTCAGGCAGCCAAGTACATAGTATTGTCATTCACTGAAACAGGAAACAGAAGGAAGGCTGTTTTGAGAGGAAAGTAAGTTCAATGCTGAATATGTTAAGCCTCAAGAGCAGCAGGCATTTGGATAAAAAGGAACTTGGGGGAGAACCACCAGAAAGATAAATTTGGGAGTCATCAGGATAGACAAAGTAATTAAAGCCACTGGATGAGATCACTCAGGGCCCAGGAGAGAACTCACAGAAACACAATTTAAGAAAATCATGGCTGGGGTTATGGCTCAGTGGTAAAGCACTTGCTTAGCATATGTGAGGTACTGGGTTTGATCTTTAGCACCACATAAAAATAAAGGTACTGTGTTCATCTACAACTAAAAAAAGTATATTTTCTGAAAAAAAGAAAATCAGGAAGGAAAGACAACAAAGAGACTAAGAACATATAGTCAAAGAAATAGGATGGTTTTAAGAAGGTCAAAGAAGGAGAGAAGTTCAAAAAGAATGATCAGCACTGTTAAGTGCTGTGGATAAATGAAGTAAGAAGAATTATTCTTTGTATCTGGCCATAATCTTATGATCTTATAAGAAAATTTTAGTGGGAATAAAAGTCAGAAGAAAAGATTTAGAAATAACATGAAGAATTATAGATAATGCATGGAGAAAACAGTCACTGTAATTAATGACAGCTGATTGGAGGTTTCCTTTTTTAAAAAATTTTTAATTTAAATGGACACAATACCTTTATTTTATTTATTTATTTTTATGTGGTACTAAGGATCAAACCCAGTGCCTCACAAGTGCTAGGCAAGCGCTCCACCACTGAGCCACAACCCCAGCCCCTGATTGGGGATTTCCAGTAAACATGGAACACTCAATACTAGCAGAGTATGTAGGAAAGGCTGTAGTGGTTATAGTGGATTGGCCCTTAGCCTCCATTCTCTTCTCCTTCTTTGCTTTCTGGTATTAGAGAAGTTGCAAAGTTAAAACATAAATAAATAAAGCAAGCTCTCAGGCTTCCCTGCAGTTAGGTTTCTGGATATGACTTGATTTTTGACAATGAGATGCCTCCATAAAAGGTTTGGAAAGTGGAAGTGTGGTTATACCTACTGACAGTTGAGGCACAGTGGCAGTAGGGGCTGTGTGCATTTCAGCAATGGTGAAGGAGATTCCAGTACTGAACAGGTTTGCAGGTGCTGAGAAGCAAGGAGTAGGGCATCTGTGTTTTTAACAAATACACTGGGGTTGTGGAGCTAATAGATCCTGTGGCGGCTTCCTGATTGCTAAACTATAATGACAGTGATACATCTTTGGAGCTAATAGTTCTGGTGGTAGCTTAATCTCTGGATCAAATCTAAGGGAATAAGTTTCTGGACCCACCCATTCTAGTAGAGACTTCTGAACTCCTCATGTACTTTTCTGCTTAAGTTAGTCTGTTTCCTATTCCCTTCAAGTGAACACTGACCAATGCAATGGGTTTACATAATCCTTCTGTAATACCGGATTTTCTAGGCTAGTGGCTCCCCAAACCTAGTCAAATACCAGTGGAGTCTAGCAAAAATGGTTTCCAGGAGTTTCCCAACTCCTAGAGATTCAGATTAATCAATCTTGAGTGGTACTTGAGGATCTCAATTTTGGTATTAGAAGGTGATTCCTTCAAGGATCTTACAGTCTAAGATTTTCAAGTATCTTTTTACTTTTGATATTAAATCAGTATTTTTTGCCATCCTCCTCTTATTCTCACTGGAAGCCTTGTCCAAGGCCCTCTCCCACCTTCCTCGGTGACTTTCACATTTGAGGCACAGGTGTTCTTTCCACTCTTTAAGCTGTCATTATGATTAAAGGATTCATTATCTGGTGATCCATCCAATTCTCTCAACTCAGGGTTCCTTGCCTTCACTTGTGACAACCTTCTTACTTTTACTTCTGCTACTCATAAACAGGGAAAATAGCTTGATCTCATTGTTACTTAGAAACATTCTCCATGTCCAGGAATTTGCCTTTAAGATCCTCCTTTATTTTATTTATTTATTTTTATGTGGTGCTGAGGATCGAACTCAGTGATTCACACATGCAAGGCAACTGCTCTATCACTGAGCTACAATTCCAGCCCTTTTAAGATCCTCTTTATGTGTACAATCTCTTCTCATCCTTTTACTTCTATACAGTGGTGCTGATAATATCCTGAGTGACCTAATTCAACTCTCTTCCCACAGTCCATCAATCATCTTCTGATCTCACTTGTCTTTCTGTCCAATTAGGTTCCATATTCATTCAATGTCAGCACTTAGCTCAGAGTCTGGTTATTAAATAAATGTTTGTTATATTAAATTAAATGTCAATAAAGTTCTTATTATTGAACAGCCTAGGGTAAACCAGTATAAGAACTTTGTTCTCCTACTATTATTTTTTTTTTTGGTACCGGGGATTGAACTCAGGGGTACTCGACCACTGAGCCACATCCCCAGCCCTATTTTGTGTTTTTTATATGTAGAGACAGGATCTCACTGAGTTGCTTAGCACCTCGCCATTGCTGAGGCTGGCTTTGAACTCGCGATTCTCCTGTCTCAGCCTCCCAGAGTGCTGGGATGACAAGCGTGAGGCACTGTGCCCAGCTACTATTATTTTCAAATTATCAAAGAGAAGTTTGAAAAACTTGTGACAGAGAACAACTGAGCAGCTATATCAAATTCAACATATGCTTTGAGAAATGATACTACCTTCTAATTTCTAGCTCATTTTATTATGAGGTAGTCCCATTTGTGGAGGAATTTAAAAAAAAATAAACATGATTAGAAGATACGTTGTCTTATGTCAATTATCTTTTAACATTTTACCTAAAACGCCTCCCACGCTGCTGGTTCATTTTTGCTCGAGGAGCCACACCATCAACAGCCATGAAGAACACTTTCCTAGGTTTAATAATGCGAAACAACACCTCCAAGTAGTGAAAAATGTCAGTAAAGATTTTATCATCTGAAATTCTGAAGTGAACATCATCATCATTAGGATGGGAGCACTGATGGATAATTCCATTCATATCCAGGTACAAGTTATCAAATTCAGGAATCTAAAAAACAAAGAAATATACTTAAGATCACTAATTAGAATCAACCACAGATATTATTATCAGGGTGCAGTGGCACATGCCTATGATCTCAGCAACTTGGGAGGCCGAGGTAGGAAGATTGCAAGTTCAAAGCCAGCCTCATCAATTTAGCATGGCCCGAAGCAACTTAGCGAGAAACTCTCTCAAATAAAAATGATTATCAATGATAAAAACCAAAATATAAAAAAGTGACTAAACAATCACAGTTGAACAAAAAAAGTAAGGAAAAATCAAACAGGAGGAATTAGTAATATCGAGACCCATGATCGTGTAGTCCACCAAAGACTTCACCAAAATTTGCTGTCAGGAAATCATCTACTTATTCAAAAGAAGACACCTCAGGAAAACACCAAATGCAGTGCTTGGATCATTTGGAACTGAAAATATTAGTTTCCTTCCTTTCTACTACATGATAATGACTTCTTAGAGCCTCGGTTTCCTTTATAAATGGGTGACATTTACATCAAACAGTTGGGTGTGTAAGGTTATTGAAAGGTTTAACAAATGCTTTAAAGCCCTAATGGACATTTGGTTTTACTAAAACAGAGTCACTTGATTTGGTTACATTTTAAAAATGTTAGAATATACCAAGAAATCTGGGAAACCTTAAAAACTGATTTCTTGTTTGTGATACATGGATTAAATGGTTTCTAAACTTCGACTAAGAGTTATCTGCCTTTATAAATAAAGACCTTAACAGTTCTGGCTCTCATTTATCTTTTCTCTATTTAAATGTTTGTAAGCAAACAAAGGAAGCACTACTGAAACAAATGTACACTAACAGTGTGCAACTAAGCAGTTAGAATATTTAGTGTCATCAAAGAATTTTAGCCAGGTGCTTGGGAGGCTGAGGCAGGAGGATTAGCAAGACCTTGCCTCAAAATAAAAAGAAGCTGGGGGTCTAGCTCAGTAGTAGAGCATGCCTGGGTTCAATTCCCAGTAAGAAAAATTTAGAATAGAGCTTACTTTACATATTATTTTAAAAAATATGGACAATCCTTGTATACACACAATGAAAACCACTTCAGAAAGTGTAATTTAGTGATCTGAGTTTAACAACAGGTAAGGGCACATATTCCTATTACTGAGAAAATAGCACACCTTTAAGTTTTGAGGGTGAAAAGTTTTGGTTTTTGAAACAATGAATGCTGCAAAAACATTTATAGAACACCCACTAAGGATCATGTAAAATTCTGTGTGTGTTTGGAACCGAGGATTGAACTCAGGGTTACTCAACCAGTGAGCCACATCCCCAGCCCTATTTTATGTTTTATTTGGAGAGACGGTCTCACTGAGTTGCTTAGCGCCTCACTGTTGCTGAGGCTGGCTTTGAACTTGCAATTCTCCTGTCTCAGCCTCCCAAAGTGCTGGGATTATAGGCGTGCACCACCGCGCCCGCTTTGTGAGTGTTCTTACTGAATAACAAATAGGCTTGACTGAAATAACAGTTGTGATCATAAGATTTTTAATATGCATTCAAGGTTTACTAATTGCTTGAAATCTGAAAATCTCAATCAAAATCTAAATGTAATTTTGCGGTGGTACTGTAAAAATGATTCCTAAACTTCCTAGGAGAATGAATATGCAACATCAGCCAGGAGAGTATTAAAAAGAAGAGTAATGAAAGTAAGTCTGCTGTCAACAAATTGAAAGTAATGAAACAGTCAAATAGTTTGAAATAGTGTGGGTGTATATGGAAATTTAGTATGTACAAGGCATTTCAAATCAGCCAAAGAAAGGAATGGTGTATGTATCTAACTATCTGGAAACAAAACTGCATCTCAACTTGTAAGGACATTCTACAGGAGCTGGGCGCAGTGGAACATGCTCACAGTCCCATCTACTTGGGAGGCTGAGGCAGGACTATTGCTTGTGTCCAGGCCAGCCTGGGCAACATAGAAAGATCCAGTCCCCTCCCTGCCCCCAAAATGCGGAAGGATTAAAAATCTCACTGTAAGAAATGTAACTTAAAAAAGAAAAAAGCGCCAGGCATGATAGCTCATGCCTGTGATCCTAGCAACTCAGGAGGCTGAGGCAGGAGGATCACGAGCTCAAAGTCAGCCTCAGCAACTTAGCGAGGCTCTAAGCAACTTAATGAGACCCAGTCTCAGAAGAAAATAATAATTTTTTAAAAAAGAGCTGAGCTTTTGACTAAGTGGCTAAGCACCCCTGGGTTCAATCCCCAGTACCAAACCAAATCAAACCAACCAACCAACAAACAAAAACCAACATACACACAGACACACCAAAATATCGATAATATTAGGGTAGGGAATGCCCTAAATCATAAAGTAAACAAATAGGGGATTAGCTACCTAAAAATGTATTGTTTTAAATCTAAAAGGTTAAAAAAGTACCAAATTCAATTAAAAATAACAAAATAGAGAATATGTTTTGCAAATGAGGACAGTCAACATTCCTAAGATATAAGCATAAGAAAAGATGTTCATCCAAAAATTTCAAAGTGTAATGATGCAACATTTTCCCCATGTTAGTAAAATTGAACAGACTGATGTTGCTCAGTATTTGCAAGGCTGTGGGGAAATGCAGTTTCACAGGTTACTAAAAGTAATAGCTGGCATTAACTGTGCACATACAAGGTGCTAAACATTAGGTTAACTATATTAATTCTCTTAATTCTAAGAACCTTTAAGATAAATATTTACTATCTCCATTTTAGAAAAGAAAGTCACAATCCTAGAAGAGAAATAGGATCTTTATCCAGTAGTTTAAAATGGGCATATAAATTGGAATAACGAATCTCAAAGTATGTATCAATATTTGAAACATGTATATCTTTAACTCAGGATTTCTATGAATGTAAATTTATCCTAAGAATCATCAGAAATGACTAACTTACAAATATGTAAATATAAAAATAACCATGGCAGTTCTGTTCAGAAAAGATAACAAAAAACAACCTAAATGCCTAATAATAGAAAACAGATGACAGTGCATTCATATAGTGGAATATTACACAGCAATTACAAATTATGATAGCAATTCATATTTGGTATGGAAAAATGTCTACATACATACGACCAATGACAAAAGTAGGATATGAAACAGCAAATATACTATTATCCTATTTATAGAAAATATTTACTTACATGTATATCTGCATAGAAAAGATAGGAAGTATACAGAAACAAGATATTACTAGTGGTTAGTCCTATATGAAGGAATTTCAGTTGCTCTTTACTTTAATCTAGACTATATAATAGTTTTTTACATCTAAACACTATAATTTTCCTTTTAGAAAAGACTTGTTTTAAAAATTCTCTTAGGTTTCAGATTAGTAAAACATAATGAATAAGCAACCATCAGCCAACTTGACAAAGAAAGAAAAAAAATAAATGAGAGCCAGAATCATTAAAGTGTTTTTATAAAAGTAAGTGCCTGTTAGTCAAAGTTTGGAAGTAATTTAATAAATAAACCACAAACAGGAAATCAGTTTTAAAGTTTCCTAAATTTGTTGATGTAATCTAAGATTCTAAAAATTAAATTATGCTGGGCACAGTGGCACGCACCTATAATCCCAGCTGCTTGGGAGGCTGAGGTAGGAGGATCACATGTTCAAAGACAGCCTCGGCAAAAGTGAGGTGCTAAGCAACTCAGTGAGACCCTATTTCTAAATAAAATACAAAATAGGGATGGGGGATGTAGCTCAGTGGTCGAGTACCCCTGAGTTCAATCCCCAGTAACCCCTCCCTGCAAATTAAAATTATATAATTATTATGCACCAGTAAAATAAATGCAAAAACTTAAAAATTAAATTCACAAAGAGATAATTATGCTGAAAATGTATCATTAATGTATCAACATTATCATTATCTCATTATCTTATTATCATTATCTCATTATCTTCTCTTTCCAGTTATTATATTTGTTTTTTTTTTTTTTTTTGGTACCGGGGATTGAACTCAGGGGCACTCGACTCCTGAGCCACATCCCCAGCCCTATTTTGTGTTTTATGTAGAGACAGGGTCTCACTGAGTTGCTTAGTGCCTCGCCATTGCTGAGGCTGGCTTTGAACTCGCGATTCTCCTGTCTCAGCCTCCCTAAGTGCTGGGATTACAAGCGTGAGCCACCGCGCCCGGCTCAGTTATTATATTTGTAACTTAAAACATTTAAGGTTATTTTATACTCTCCACCTCTCCAAACCCATATCTAATTGGTCACTGAGGTATTTTGTTTTGTTTTCTAACTTAGCATCCGAATCATTTCTAGAATCTTTCCATCTTATCCATTCCTATTGTTTTAGGCGATCACATCTTTTTCTGTAGCCCCAGTTTAAGGCGGCAGTTTTCTAATCGGGGCTTAGCCATTTCTTCTAAAACTAATCTGTGCTCCCATAAGATACTACAAATCCTAATACCATTAAAGGTCCTGTATGATTTGGCTGCTACTTTTCCTATCAATCCCGCATTCTTTTCTTGTTTCTAGATATGCCCTACAAGCTAGATATAGTGAATTAAACACCTGGGCTGTTTCAAACCTCTAGGACTTTATAGATGATATTCCTCTTTTTTGCCTCCATGCTTTTCTTTCTGTTCTTCCCTTCACTAATTTTCTGGACTTTGACTGATCCTTCCAGATCCAGCTCAAGCATCTATGTCTGTTTTGTTTTGTCTTCCCTATTCAACAAAAGGGAGATGACACTCCTTTAGGCCACATTTTGAATAAGCCTCCCTTACTTCACTTAACAAAGCAATTAAGCACTCTCTGATAGTTTATGGCTATTCGTTTTTCAAATCTGTTTTGAGATTCAGCATTGTGAGAGCAGGAACTGTATCTTATTTTTGTGTTCCCAATGCATTTGACAGTTTTGGCACATTAGTAGTTGCTCCATACATTTCTGTTGAGTATTTAAGAGTGTGTCTGTCCTCCACTGCTAAACTCTTAATGCAAGGTCTCAGATTTGTGTTTAGAACCTTTAGAACACTGGCTGACACAAATAGCGATTAAAAATATCTAGCCCAGCGGCATAGCACAAGTCTATAATCCAGTGACTCAGGAGGCCAAGGCAGGAAGATTGCAAGTTCAAGGCCAGCCTCAGCAATGTACTGAGACTCCATCTCATAACAAAACAAACTCACTCAGTGGTAAGGAGTCTCTGGGTTTAACATCCAGTAGCAACCCCACCCAAAGTCTAAGGAATAAACAAATGAAACTTTTGCCTCATTAATCCTGATTGCACAAATAGCCTATACCCCATTTGAAATATGTACCTACACGGCTTTAAATTGTGGCTAGGTACTAGTATCCTGGTATCTAATCTCAAAACATTAGTTTCTTTTTGTTAGTCTAACTTTGTACCCTATTTATTACTGCAAAAAACTTCTAAAGACAATTAATATATATTTGACCATCTGATTAAAGTAGCTGTCAATTCATTTCTGTTCTTTAATCTTACTTAAATTCATTTTAAATAATTCCAATGTTTTTTGCTTCATTTAAAAATGTACTATATTTTAAAACAGGTTATATTTTAATATTCGATATTTATATATTGAGTTTTATGTATTATATGCTACAGTTAAATTTATTCAACAAGTATTTATTGAATATGTATCATGTGCCACACATCAAGCTAGGGGCTGGGAAATACAGTATTCCCTGAATATAGTAAAGAATAAAACAGTTAAGCTCCCTGAATAACAGCAAACACTTTAAAATAGAAATGACAACCTGTGTACCTTATAATTTGAAAATTTAAGTTTTCATAATGAAGATGCAAGTTTCAACAAAAGTGTGCAAAAGAGATGAGCATGGTATTGGATACTTGCAATCCCAGAGATTGGGAGGTTGAGGCAGGAGTATTTCAAGTTTGAGGCCAGCCTTGGCAACTTAGTGAGACTGTCTCAAAATTTAAAGAATGAAAAAGGCTAGGCATATATAGCTCAGTAGTAAAGTACCACTGCCACTAGGGAAGGAGGGAATGCACAGGAGTGTAGGCTTAGCACAACCAGGTAAATGTATTTGACATTACTGAACTGTACACTTAAAATGGGTAAAATGGGGGGCTGGGGATATAGCTCAGTTGGTAGAGTGCTTGCCTTGCATGCACAAGGCCCTGGTTTTAATATGCAGCCCCCCCCAAAAAAAGGTAAATGGATAAATGAGGGGAGGGGGGAGGAAAAGTGGAAATACTGGGGATTAAAATGGAGCAAATTATAGTCCATGCATGTATGAATATGTCAAAAGGAATGCCATAGCCGGGTGCAGTGGCACACACCTGTAATCCCAGCACTTTGGGAGGCTGAGACAGGAGAATTGCGAGTTCAAAGCCAGCCTCAGCAACAGTGAGACACTGAGCAACTCAGTGAGACCTTGTCTGTACATAAAACACAAAATAGGGCTGGGGGTGTGGCTCAGTGGTCGAGTACCCCTGAGTTCCATCCCCAGTACCCCCCTCCAATAAAAAAAAAGGAATGCCATATTATGTATAACTATAATGCACTAATAAAAATATTAAAAACGGTTCAGGTGTTAAATCCTATAATGGATATCTTAACAGAATTTTCTGAAAAAAAAAAAAGATCAAGCGTATGCATTATCTCCTGGTGTGGTGGTGTATGCCTGTAATCCCAGAGGAGGCTGAAACAGGAAGATCCCAAGTTCAAAGCCAGCTTCAGCAACTTAATGAGACCCTGTCTCAAAAAAAAGGACTTGGGATGTGGCTCAGTGGTTAAGTGCTCCTGGGTTCAATTCCTGGTACCAAAAAACAAAAAAATATGCATTTCAACAGCAACAATATTGCTTATATTGGGACCAAAATTATCTGTGTGCATGTGTGAGAGAGAGAGAAAAAGACAGAGAGAGAGAGAGAGAGAGAGAGAGAGAGAGAGAGAGAGAGCGCGCGCGCGCGCGCGCGCGCGGGAGAAAGTACTCTAGTATATAAACAGATACACATCTGCGGCATTCAAATTCCATGAAGGGTAGTAGTGATTAGGGGGGAAAAAAGCCTAAAGAGCTTCCTAGAAGAGAGATAATAATGAAAATGAAACCAACCAACCAACCCAACAAACAAAAAATGGTTTCAAGCCGGGCGCGGTGGCGCTAAGCAACTCAGTGAGACCCTGTCTCACCAGTACCAAAAAAAAAAAAAAAAAAAAATGGTTTCACATTTAGCTGCACATTTAGTTGCTGACCGTTTTCTCAGCTACAAAATGGATATAATATTAAAATTAGTAAGATTAAATTAGTGAATGCATGCATGTAAAGTGTTTAAAGCAGTACCTATTCCAAGGCAAGTGCTTAACAGATCTTAGCTATTTTGATGGCAATATCCTGGTTAATAATCACAAAGACAACTCCAAATGTTCTAAGTTTACGATATTCAGTGTATAACCTTTGTTGATTAAGCATATGTGTTTACATTTTTCTCTTGCCCAAATCCCAATTCCACGACAATAAAGACACACACACACACACACACACACACACACAGTCTCCTTAAAGGAGACCCCACAAAAGCCTGAAAATAGGAGACTTTTCCTCATCTCTGCATCATACTCCGAGTTTCATGACTCAGCCAAAAGGAACAATGGTTGGACCTGAGGCTCACACACAACTCAACCACAGATTTCTAGAAAAGAGTGAATGGGCTTATGTTGATAGATTGTGAGAAGAAAAAAAAAAAGGAGGTGGGGGGCTAAGACGAACCCATAATATTGCACTGGAAACTGGAACAGGTGTATCTGCTCATAGATGGTCATAAATTGGTAAGCCCCAAGGTCTGAAGATATGTAAAGGATGAGTTGGTGTTAGGGTAGAAATGAGGTGGTTTTGCTGGGGATTGAACCTGTGGCCTTGTACATGCTGAGCATGTGTTATACCATTGATGTATACCATTGTCCCAACCAATGACAATTATTTGAAAAAATATCTCTGGAATTGCTTTCCTCTCCCTTCACAGTGGTGGTGCTATTGACTCCAAAACCAAATCATCAACTATCTCCAGTGAAATCGAAGAATCTGGATAGAAGCAAACTTTCAGATTTATAAAGCTATCCTTATTTTCTTTTTTTCCCCTTTAGTTGTTGAAGGGACACTAACAGGGGCAAACATGCTGTTCACCATTTGGGGACCCTCAACTGAAGCCACTAGTCTTTTTCTTTAGAGTCCAATAATTTTATTAGACTATGTCTTGGTAAATAAGGTACACGGTATATTCTTTTAATACACAATTTTGACATTCATTTTAATTTTAGGAAAGTTTTCTTTTATATATATTATATTTTATATATATTAAACTTTTATATATATTAGTTGTCAACAGACCTTTATTTTATTTCTTTATATGCAATGCTGAGAATCGAACTCAGTGCCTCACACTACCAAGTGGTAGCAAGTGCTCTACCACTGAGCCACTAACCCAGCCCTAGGAAAGTTCTCTTTATAGTTTTAGTAGTTGTTGCATTTTTTCCCCCCAGAAATCCCTATTATTTACAATCTTCTCTTTTATCCATCTCTTTTTTCATGCCATCTTTCAGCATCATTTATTTTTACCTTATTTATATTTTAGGCTGCTTTTCTTAAGTGATTTTTTTTCAACTATTTCTGATTCTCTCTAGGTTCTATCATCTTTCCCCACAGTTTCACAATTGGTATGTTGTTCTTCCATATCATTTAATTTTCTTTGTGCATTTTAGCTCATTCTGAAAGAGTAGGTTATAGTTTTGCTGTTCTGTGGGCATGTTTTTACTGCAAAAATAATATTCTGGGGGAGCCCCTAGGGATCAGTCCCAGGGCCTTGTATGTGCTAAGTGTGTGCTCTGCCACTGACCTACATCCCCAGCTCTTTACTGTATATTTTTAATGTCTATAGCAATGTAATTTTCCCTATAATAACTTTGTATGCAATCTGACTTCAATACTTTCTGTTGCTCATTTTTATGAGAATTTAATTTTCTTTAGCTTTTAGAATAAGTAGGTTTTTCAGAAAAGCTTTAACTTAACAAAGCTCCCTCCTCTGAGTAGTATTAAAAAATATGGTGGTTGTTTTTTAAGATTTTTTGACTCTTTAAACACTCCCCAACTTTGATCTGAACCTTCTTTTCTCTTCTAGTCTCTACTGAATGCTTTGTAATAACATTTTATTCTAGTCCCAGCAGTTTCTCCTTAGGGTGGGCTCTGTCCTAGGACAGTGCCTTGGCAAGCCAGTTTTGAGAATTTATAGGAGGGATTACTCCTGTTTCTTTGGTCTTTCAGAATAAAAGCCATCAGTTTTGGCTACCACTATCTAATTGACTAGCACAGTCTTTCAGTGAATACCTGTTGGCTGTTCTGGAGTTCTGGTCTCAGGTCCACCATGCTTCCTTTTTCCTCTGGTGCAGATGCCAATACTGACTGAGTCTAAAGACTGTTATTGGTAGTTTGTCCTCTTCTAGTAGTATTTTGACTCCCAAGTGTCATGGAGATTCGATGTCCCAAGGTTTATTGCAATGTTTTATGGATTTTAAGTTTCACTGTCTAGTTTCACTTTCTGTTTTCATGTGAGGATTCAGAGGCTGAAAAACTGTGTTACTGTCACCACCATCATCTTCCTAGAACCCACTCCTAATGCCTTCCTTGACTAGTTTCTGAATCACTATGATATATTTAGGTATTGCCATCTTTAAGTACTACTTGGAGAAAGTAGTTGGTAGCCCTTTAGTCTCTTTTTGATCAAATATCTACTGACATCACTTTGGTGCACCTAGTTTTAAGGTTTACTATAATGGAATTTGTAACAATCCTATTCTCAGTTTCTATCTATGGAAAGCTTTCAAAAAACCTATCCTTAGTGTCCAGGTGATAAAAATTGCCTTTAAGATTACTTCTGTTTTCAGTAACAAAATTCCTCAGAATAGAGAATTCAAGGTATTTTCACAAAACCCAAGCTCTGTGCCCAAGAGTACTGAATAAAAATATTACCATATTATGTGTTATCAAGTCACTCTGCATAGCAATCATCATATTTCTTCCTTTTAGAGATAAAGTGACTCAAATACTTGTTGACTGAAGGGTCCAGGAAAAGCCAGTTTGTCTCTATATCTGCAATGTACTGGTATCCTTTTTAACCTTCCTTCCTGGAAATAAATGCCCCTCTACATCTAACCCAACCTCTGCTCCAAAGAAATGAAAGATAAACTAGCATTTTGGAATTTTGGGTAAGCATTTTCTAAAATACCAAATTAGATTGGAATCCAGCAACAAAAGAATCCTTTGTATAAGTTTAGTGATATCATTAGGCCTTTAAGTACTTGGAAAAAAAAAATAAGCCATAATGTAACAATTCTCACTATTAGTACAATGCTATCCATCACAACTAATTCAATCGGGTATATAAACTTTCCAAATCACACCCCCCCCCCATAAAATAGAAAACAGAAAAAGATCTATCAAATTCATTAAAAGTAACACACTAAAATATCACCCAAAGTCTAGTCTACCTAATAGACTACTGCTTTCTCTTCACAGTACTAATACATACATACATACATTTATGGAATCTACACATAAACGTTGCTCCGTGGTCACTACATACCAAATATTATTAGTACTAATAATGTTCTTAGGCTCTATAACGCATGGAAGCCTCTAAGTAACTTCCTCTCCGTCCCTATTATTATTATCACCATTATTTTTGTTGTGGCAAAAGGGGGTTGATACTTGATACTTTCTTTCCTTTTGCGATACTAGGGATTTAACCCAGGGGCGCTTTACCACTGGGTCCTTTTTATTTTTTTTAATTTGTGACAGGGTCTCTAAGTTGCCAGGCTGACCTCGAACTTGTGATCCTCCTGTCTCAGCCTCCCGAGTAGCTGGGGGAGTCGATAATGTCTTTGGGATAATGGAAAAGACATCATAAATATGAACTATTAGCCACGACAAAAAGTCTACGTGCTGGGGGCGAGGTAAGTGGGGTGCAGCTCCTTCTAAAGGAAAGTAAACAAGGTGATTCAACTGCGGAGGCGGCGGTTATTGTTTGTACGTGGGTCAGCTCCTTCGGTGGGCTGGGGGACCTACGAGGGCATGTCCTCCAGCTTCACCCGCTCCATTAGGGCGAAGGACGCCTGCAGCTCCCTGCGGAGGGAAGGGGGGAACTCGCTGAGAGCGTTCCCACCCAGGACTTATTTCGAAGTCGCGGAAGGCCCTGCCCAGGCAGGAGCTGTCAGACCTGCCGGCAGCCCCGCGGCTCTGCGCACCGAAACGCAACCTGCCTCTCGGCCCCCATTCGGCTCGTCCGGGCGTCCTCACACCTCCTGTCCCCGCCTATGCCCCCGAGCCAGCAGACCACCAGCAGGAGGCTGGAAAGCCCCGTCCCAGGTGGGGAGAGGGCCGCGGAACCCGGGGTCCTCGGCCTTCTGAGCCGCCGCCCGCGCTCACCCACCTGATGCTCTTTCACCACTTCGCTGAGGCAGGGATACCGCTCTGAAATCCATCGGTAAAACTTGGGGACTCCCATTTCGACAATCAACACTAATTCCACACAGGGCCAAACCGAAACCAAACGCCCCGCCGGGGCCTACGCCGCCGCCTCCGGCCGTCGCTCCGCCGATGACAACACACCACCCACCCGACCATAGAGAGCGCCGGGCGCGCCTAGAGCGGCGCGGTCCGCGTCCCGGGGCGGGGCTTACGCCCGTTGGCCTCGCTGCCGGAGGCCCCGTGGCTGCCCGGGGCTTAGAAGCTGCGAGGGCTTGTGGCCCTGCGCATGTAACTTAAGCCTGAAAATTCTGGTTGATAGGGCTGTGATTTGGCAGCGGTGTGAACAGTACGGGATTGTTGGAAGGGTGCTCAACACTGACTGGCCTTGGCTGCTTCTGCCTCAGGTTGCTAATCAGTAGTTCCCAACACGGATTTAGAAAATGGCTAGCCATATATTTGGCTTTAATTTGCGAGAGGGAGTAATTTTCTCTTAGGAATGTAAACCTACAGTGAAGTTCTTTTAAAAACGTTTTCTGGAAAAAGAAAAATCCGAAACCAAAAAACAAAACGTGCTTTTCGGGCGCACACCTGTAGGACTCGTCTGTTTTTCCCCAGTCTCCAAAAAAAAGAAACGGGGGCTAGGGATATAGCTCAGTGGTGAAGCACCCCCGGGGATCAATACCCAGTACCAAAAAGAAAATTTTTTAGAAATTTTCAACCCCCTTTTGAGGGCTGGGGTAAGTGTAGCTCAGTGGTACAGTGCTCCTGGGTCACCTCCCAGTACCTCCAAAACAAATAACCCGTTCTTTTCTAAGGTAGTGAAAAATTTTTCTGAACCAGAGGGCCTTTAACTGTAAACATTAGGCCCTTAAAGGAAATTATATAGTGTTTAGTTTTCACGAGGCAGAGTTCTGTTGTTAATTTTAATTGTTTTCCATTTATTTGAATGTAATAACTGCATTACTTCCTAATTATTTTAAATCTTCTGAAAGAATACTTAAAATTTTAACACATTTAACAATTTTTAAACTTTAAAAATAATTTTTAGACTTTAAAATCTCATGACATTTTCAGTGTTGCTATCTTCTGTGAACACTGGAGGGTACATTCTAGTACAGCTGGAATATGGCAACATCTTTAAAAGTTAGAATGTTGGGAATGGGGGTATAGAGTGCTTGCCGATCATGTGAGGCCCTGGGTTCTATCTCTACCACTGCAAAACTAAAAGAAAAACAAAAATTTACAGAACGTTTATTTACTTCTTATATTCACATTTCTTGAATTTTTCCCCATCGCACTTTCAAACATACTAAAAAAGACTTACTAAGTGAACTTTTGCTATTACTCTGACTAGGCTGTCAGTTCCAGAAGGCCAGAAGAGGCAGGTGTGTGTGTGTAAGTGTACAGAAATACTGGATATAATTTTGTTGTTAAAATGAATCTTTATGCTAATTAGTATTTTAAAAAGAGAAACCAAGAAAAATTGTAAAATGAAATTAGGCTGGCTTTTTTTCTTGCAAATACATTTTTTTTTACCATATGAACATATGATGTTTCATTTCTTCAGTTAGAATACACCATGTGTGTTAAGAAAGCAATTTATCTTAATAACAACATATATATATATATTTTTTTTTTAAATATTTTTTTAGTTGTAGATGGACACAATGTCTTTATTTTATTGCTCTGTATGTGGTGCTGAGGATCGAACCCAGGGCCTCACGCATGCGAGGCAAGCGCTCTACCGCTGAGCTACAATCCCAGCCCCTTAATAACAACATATATTACCTTAAAAATTATTAACAGGGCTGGGGATATAGCTCAGTGGTAGACTGTCTAGCATGTGTGAGACCCTGGGTTCCATCCTCAGTACTGAAAACTACATAAAACAAAAACTACCCAAGACATTCTTCTTATTGTTAACAATCAGAAAGAAAAAGAATATAGTTGTTCTGAGAACATAAAGAAAACTTATGTTGTACTTTAGAATTGAATTGATACATATTAATACTGAATACATTAATTCTAGATAACATTCTTTGATTCTAGATAACATTCATTTCACATATATGGGGTCCAGCCAAGGTACATTTGGCATAACAAGTTTTCATCAGTAGCTTCTTGTATAAGGTAATGCACATGTCCTTCAATAGATAATGGCAGTCCCGTCACTCTATTTCGGGTCTTGATTACACCTTGCAGTCGCTGCTCTATGTCAAGGACGTGGGTCTTGGCCTAAAAAGAAAAAGTAATGACGACTAAGGACTCAACATGGTGTTAGTAATTTAGAATTTCTACTTTCTTGACTTTTAATAAACATGAACACTATTTTATTGATCAACACCCCCCCTCTGAAGCAGCAAATATAGAAAAGGAGAATAAAACAAATCCCGTAACAAAATATTGATTTTTGAGGCTTGTTACATTCATTCAATATTAACTGACTGGACGTGTTTCTAGACTACATGAAATAGTGGGGAATTCTTTTCACATTACAATTCTAGAAAAGTAATAAATAAATAAAATCTGTTTCAAGGGCTAGGAAGTGTAGCTCAGTTGTAGAGCACATGTCTAGGATGTGCAAGACTCCAGCACCATCAAAAAAAAAAAAAAACCCTGCTTTTAATGTGTTTAGAACTTAGATATTTGAATGAATATTACAGCAATATAATCGTTGCTACATGAATAGCAATAATGCTCTAATAAACTAATACTTAAATTACATCAGTACATACAAATGGAAATTCTAAGTGAGCTACTTGAAACTTCACATTTTTTCTCTTAGGAAAAAGCTAATACACAACAAGGGGGTGGGGCACTAGGGAAGAATAGTTACTTTAGATTAGGTAGAGGGGAGTGAAGGGAGGAGAAGAGAGGAAATACAGTGTTAGGAAGGATAGTAGAAT
This sequence comes from Geosciurus inauris, assembly GCA_004024805.1. Taxonomy (NCBI): domain Eukaryota; kingdom Metazoa; phylum Chordata; class Mammalia; order Rodentia; family Sciuridae; genus Geosciurus; species Geosciurus inauris. Next base: position 130,411 of record PVHX01003000.1, on the reverse strand, counting down.
GAAACAGACATTAGTTTACATATATATGACTGCAAGGCCAATGTGATTCTACAGCATGTACAATCAGAAAAATGAGAGATTATACCCTATCTATGTATGATATATCAAAATGCATAAATGCATTCTACTGTCATGTATAACTAAAACAAATTAAAAATTAATTTAAAAGAGCATATCAGAATGTAAAAGTGAGAATGATGTTATCAGAAAAATTAATCCTCAGGCTAGTGGTGTAGCTCAGTGGCACAGCATGTGCTTAGCATGCACAAGGCTCTGGGTTCAATCCACAGGATATATACACATTAAAAAAAATCCTTAAATCTATTCTAACTTATTAAAAATGGTCATCTGTAAAATTTGAGGCTTCAACTAATTTTAGTAAGGACTGAATGGCTACATTTGTCAAGATGGACTGTGGCATATACCACCATATTAAGGCTCAGATATGTTGCTGTGTGAACTCAGGCAGTTTGTGCCCAAGTCTTTCCCACTGTTATTTCATAATTGTAAGATGTTTATGTTAAACAAGTGTGCCTTGCTGTCTTTTATTACATCAATGCTAATGTTAACATTAGTAATAACAATAAATAAAACTTAGATTTCCAAGTAATCAATATTTACTCGCAGTATTTAAGAATTCAGTATTCAGTTCTCATTTGTAAGATATACAGTATTAGCTCATATAAACTGAACCTTCTGCTAACCTTTTCATTGACAACTTCCCCAGTTTCATTCAGTGTTGCTTTGGAATGTCCTTTTACTGGTTTACTCCACTCCACAAGAGGATCATGTAGAAAAGTCTTTAAGACACTATAAATGAAACATATTATGGTTAATACAATGATATCTTTGCAAAAAGAAATCTTGCTATAATCAACACTTAAGAATTAAGTGAAGGATGAGAAGCTTATCATAATACTCTATAAGACACATCACCACCTTTTCAGTAAGGTTATGTGAAATTTTTGTTTTGTGGTGCAGGGGGTGGGAAAGATAGGGAGATAGAGGCAAGACACAAGATGGTAAGAGGTAATTCTTGAGGGCAAAATGAGTTCTGTGTGCCATCTCTAAATGTACACCATGAACTGATAAATAAATATTTACTGAATAAAAGGATTTATCCCCTGCCATGCATGTCATCAACAAACATATAATGCCTTCAGCTACCATACAGATCCAGCCCAGACCCTTTCTTCTTTGCTCTGGACATCAAATCAAACTACCTATAGGAAATACTCACTTGGATTTAATATAGGCACCTCAAACTCAGTATCTCTAAAACAAAACTCATTACCTTTTCCTAACTACTACTCTTGTATTCCCCAAATCAGTTAAGAACATCATCATTTTCCCATTTTCCCTGGATAAAAATCTAGTAATCATCCTTGCTTCTTCTTCCTCTATCATCTAATTCCATCTCTTTAGACTCTCTACTTACCTCCATCTCTGTTGCTACCACATCATCCAATGCACCATCATTTAACACTTGGTTTTCTGGTCTTTAGTCCAAACTCTAATTTTTCTACACTGTAAACCAGATTGTCTCATTTCCTTCTATCTTTTTTATTTCTTCTTAAAACCCTCCAACTACTTCTGGTTGCTCTCAGGATATAGTTTAAATGTGAAAACAAGCTTCATGTAGTCCTGCATAATTTAGCCATCTTTTCTTAGCACCAACTCTTTGAAGGATAGCCTCTAGAAAACAGTACAGTAGTCCTCCGTGTTCTGTAGTTTGTTACATGTGGTTTGAAAATATTAAATGGAAAATTCCCCAAATAATCAATTCTTAAGTTTTAAATTATACCCTTCTGGGTAGCATGATGAAATCTGCTGTCCTGCTACCCCTGCCCAGCAGGTGAATCACCCTTTTGTCTAGCATATCCCCACTGTGTACCACTCCACCTGCCTATCAGTCACTTAGCTAGCTCAGTCTGTCAGAATGACTGTCACAGTATTCCAGTGTTTATGTTTAAGTAACCCTTATTTTACTTAATAGCCCCAAAGCACAAGAATAGAGATGCTGGCAATTTCATTATATTGTTGTAACTGTTCTATTTTATTATTAGTTATTGTTGTTAATCTTTACTGTGTCTAACTTATAAATTAACTTTATCACAGGTATACAGGTATAGGAAAAACATAGTACATATAGGGTTGGGTACTACCCTTGGTTTTATGCATCCACGGGGAGTGCTGACACATTCCTTTGTGGATAAGGGGAGCTACTGTATTGCATTTTTCAGGCAGGCCATGCCTTCACTTAATTTGATATTTTTATCACTCAGAACACACTTTTCCCCTTTGGATGGTCAACTCTATTCATCTTTAAGAAATCCAGGGGTTGAGTTGTTGTGGCTCAATGGTAGGGCACTTGCCTAGAATGTGTGAGGCACTGGGTTTGATCCTCAGTACCACATATAAATAAATAAAATAAAGGTCCATTGACAAATTAAAAAAAAAAAGAAAGAAATCCAGCTACTTCAGAAATTATTTCCTGACTTCTTCCTCTCAAAAAAGGGCTCCTAAAAAGTGGTGATTCATAAGATGAAATATTTCCTCTTTCAGAGCATTTGTTTTTCCCCATGTTTAACTGACCAGTATATTCTACCACAATGTTTGGTAGAAAGCTTTTAAATACTGGAAGTAAATAAAAGAGATGAAAAGGTCCTTTAAAAATGTGCTTCCCACAGCCTAATAGTTTACTTAGAAGTGAAAGACTTTTAGCTCTAAGATCTACAAGACTATGCTCTCTCCCCATCTATTTGACACAGACCTAACTAGGACAATTAGGCAAGAAAAAGAAATAAAAGGCATTGAAATTGCAAAGGAAGAAATAAAACTGGGCTGGGGTTGTGGCTTAGTATTAGAGCACTTGCCTAGCATGTGTGAGGCACTGGGTTTGATTCTCAGCACCACATATAAATTAATAAAGTCCACTGACAACTAAAAAATATCTTAAAAAATGATCCTAGTATTTAAAAAAAAAGAAATAAAACTATCTCAGATGATGTGTGATTGCAGATGAAATCTTCAGGTATCACAAAAATAACTATTAGAATAATTAATGAGCTCAGCAAGTTTCAAGATATAAGATCAACATACAAATATCAGCTGTATTTCTATAAACTAGCAATAAACAAACCGAAAATGAATTTAGGAAAAGATTTCATTTAGGATAGAACCAAAAGAAATAACATGCCTAGGAATAAAATTTTAAAAAGCCAAATACAAGATGTGCATACTAAAATCTATAAACCATCATTGAAATAAATTAATGAATATTTAAATGAATGGAAAACATGTATTCATGAATCAGAAATTTTAATACTGTTAAGAAGACAATACTCCACAAATTGATGTATAACCTTGATGCCATTCTATCAAAATCTAAGCTGACTTTTCGCAGAAATCGACATTATAATGTGAACATTCACATGGAAACGCAAGGAACCTAAAATAGCTACATGAACTTCAAAAACAAGAATAAAGTAGGGGCATTCACATTTCCTGATTTTAAGACTTACTATAAAACTACAGTGATAAGTACAATGTATAGATGGCATAAAGTCAAACAAAGAAATAGACTGCTGAGTAGAACTGTTGAAAACCAGCTGAACATTTCTTTTTATCAAGGTATTGGACACTGAACCCAGGGCCTTGAGCATGCTAGCCAAGTATGGTCTACTCAACTCTACTCATGGCCCCCAGTTCACCTTTTTAACAAAAATACCAAAACAATCCAGATGCAGTGGCACATGCCTATAATCTCAGCTTCTCTGGAGGATGAGGTAGAGGGACTGAAGAGTTTGAGGATAGCATGGGCAACATAAACCCTGTCTCAAGGACACGGACACACACACACACAAAGCTGAGACAATTAAATGGAGAAAAATAGTCTTTCCAAAAAATGATGTTGAGACAACTGAATACACATGTGTAAGTATGAATGTGGATCTGTACCTCATACCATATACACAAAAACTGAAAACATATCAAAGAGCTAAAAAACTGTAAAGCGCTTAAAAGAAAATTCAAGAGTAAATCTTTGTGAAGTTGAATTAGGCAATAATTTTTATATACAACATCAAAGTTAATAAAAAGAAAAATATAAATTAAGACTTCACCAAACTTAAAGTCTTTGGTTAGGGATATAGCTTGTAGTACAGCGCATGCTTATCAAGTGCAAAGCACTGGGTTCAAACTTCAGCATTATAAGCAAACAAACAATTATGCTTCAATGAATATCATCAAGAAAGTAAAAAGATGGGAGAAAATATTTGCAAATCATTATGTCAAGAGGATCTTGTATCCAGAACATGTAAGAACTCTCATCAACTAAGGAATAAAGGACAAGCAATCCGATTAAAAAGTAGGCAAAGGAGTTAGGTGCAGTGGAAGGCATGTAGAGTTCCAGCTACTAGGAAGGCTGAGGCAGGAAGATCACTTGAGCACAGGACTTCAAGGCCAGCCTAAGCAACACAGTGAGGAGGGGAAAAAAAAAGAGGAACTTGAATAGACATTTGTCCAAAGAAGACACACAAATGGTCAATAAGCACATGAAAAGATGTTCACATCCCCAGTCATTAGGGAAATGTATATTAAGACCACAAACAGAAACCTATCCTTCACTCCTAGTACAACCGGTAATTAAAAGACAGATAATAAGTGTTGATAAAAATTTGAGGAAGTTGGAGCCCACATACATTACTGGTGTGATTATAAAGGTTTATAACAGCTTTGGAAAATAATTTGAAAATTCCTCAAAATGTTAAGCTTAGAGTTAACATATAACCCAGCAATTCTATTCCTACATATCCACAAGAGAACTGAAAACACATCCACGTAAAGTTTGTACATAGTGTTCACAGCCACCCTATTCATAGGAGCCAAAGGTACAAATGTTTGTTAACTGATGAACAAATAAGATGTAGTATATGCATACAATAGAATTTTATTTATTGTATGTATATAAATTGTACCATTTCAAAATGGTACAATTTTTTGGCAATAAAAAAGAATGCAGTACTTATACATGATGAACCTTGAAAACATTGTAAGTGAACAAAGACAGACACACTTATATGAAATGTCTAGAATAGGCACATCCACAGAGAAAGAAAGTAGATTAGTGGTTACAAAGAGATGGTTGGGGACAGGGAGGTGGATGTGGTAAGAAACTGGAATGAATGCTAATGCTCATGCTTCTTGTGGTCTTGAGAATGTCTTAAAATTAGATGGAGGCAATGGCCACATAGCTGTGTGAATGTACTAAAAAACACTGAAATATATGCTTTTAAAAGGATGAATTTTATGGTTTGTGAATTATCTCTTAAGCTATTATTTTAAAAAACGTACTTCAGCCACTGCAAAGTAGTGTTTATATAAAGAAAAACATACTTAGAGACCAGTATTTATATTCAAGGTTATTGCTAAATTATTTACAAAGTATAGATGATTACCTCATTAAAGGCTCTCTCTGATCTCGCATTAGCCTCAGTGTAACTTCACAGGCTCTTCTAAAAAGACCCTCTGTTCCCATAGGACCCATTCCATTAACCATGTTATGAGTCAGGCGAAATGGTACAATTTCTGGAACTTCAAAGGTTTCTCCCTTAAAAACAATGAATATTATTATAAAGTAACAATATTAGAATTTAAAAATCTTTACTGAAAGAGTTTGGGACTTCCATATCTAGACTTCTATAGCAGAGAGCAAAAGTATACTGCCAGGCACAGTGGCACATACCTGTAATTCCAGAAATTCAAGAGGCAGGGGCAGGAGGACTGTAAGTATGAGGCCAGCTTCAGCAATTTAGCAAGACTCCTAGCAACTTAGTGAGACCCTGCCTCAAAATAAAAAAATTAAAAAACTAGGGACGTAGCTCAGTGGTAAAGTACCCCTGGGTTCAATCCCCAGTACCAAAAAAACAGAAAAGTATCCTCAAAATATTTGTTTGTAACTTTATTAGAGGTTTATATCATGAAAGAGCCCATGACTCTGCCTTTGCTTTTGGGAAACTGAAACCACAATTTTTTGTTAGATAAGATCTAGAAATATCAATGCTGCTCTTTCACTAATATAGTGAATACTACTATAGAGAATTTTTTTTTTTTTTTTGGTACTGGAGATTGAACTCAGGGGCACTCGACCACTGAGCCACATCCCCAGCCCTATTTTGTGTCTTATGTAGAGACAGGGTCTCACTGAGTTGCATAGCACCTCGCTATTGCTGAGGCTGGCTTTGAACTCGATTCTCCTGTCTCAGCCTCCCTAAGTGCTGGGATTACAGGCTTGCGCCACTGCACTCAGCTATCATAGAGAATTTTTTAATGACTATTTAGTCTCAGTTTCCGTAATGTCTTTCTTAAAGAATATATAAGTATAGACAAATATTCCCATATTTTTCTTCTTTCATTAAGACTTTTACTTTGGGGCTGGGGTTGTGGCTCCATGGTAGAGCACTTGCAGGGCATGTGTGAAGAACTAGGTTCGATCCTTAGCACCACATAAAAATAAATAAATAAAATAAAAGTATTGTGTCTCTCTACAACTTAAAAAAAAAAAGACTTTTACTTTACAACAGGAAGAAGAAATATACAGTCACAGAACCTCGGGAAATGAAACATGTCATAACTCCAGTTTTTCATTTTCTGCCATTCTTTAATGAGCCTTTCCTAGGATTCTCTTATCCCTCCAATCTGTTACCCTCACTTCCTCTTCTATATGATTTGTATCAGTGGTTTATCTCTAATTTGTTCTCAATTGAATCTTTGACCTTTCTTGGTTTCCTATGACAGCACAAGGCAACCCATAAAAGAGAGAGATGAAGAAAACAGCAGACTAATCTACCAAACCTGCTCTGCAGGATTATAATGTTAGAAAATTGCAGGGAGCCTTAGAGATACGTCTAATTGCTTTAATTTATTCCTAAGGCCTCACTCTGGACTTAGAATCTGAAATCTCCTGGAATATTTTTCTAGGTATGTTCTTTCCTTTTTCTCTTTTGTTTGCTTACTTTTGTTATTGGGGATTGAATCCAGGGCATCATACACACTGGGCTCTACCACCAAACTACACATCCCCAGTTCTGTACTTTTTTTAAACTGTTGAATAATTTTGATCTGCTGCCAGATTTGGAAACCATATTACTATGTATCTCTAAAACAAAGTCTCAGTAAAATGAACTTACTAGCCCATGTCATATAACTAGTGACCAACTGAGGCAGAACTTGAACCTATGCTTGTGGACTTCAAGTTCAGTGCTAGGTTTACTACATCATTCTAAGTTCTCTCCATTCTAAATTGCTTTAGTATAGAATCCAATGATGAAAACCAGTCATAAAACTCAATTTGACTCAGCTTCAAGTATAAATGTAACCAAGAGGTATATCTAGGAAGAATAGTTCTTGAAGAAAGGCAATTGAGAGAGAGAAAAAGAAACATTTAACTAGAGAAAGTGACATCACGTACCTTATTAAAAAGACAGTTGAAATCCACATGTACACATTCACCAGTCAAAGAATCAAAAAGAATGTTTTCACCATGGCGGTCTCCAAGCCCCAAGATATAACCAACCATTGACATCACTGCAGTAGAACGGCAGTATGCTGATCTGCTACTGTACCTAAAGGAGACGTAATGCTTATCAAATATCCTTATGCCAGATAAGCAACAAAAATCTAGTTTTCAAAATAAACATTCAACTATTAACAACATATTATATTCTTGGTAACTTACCATGATGTAGGATCAGGAAACGTTCTCAGAAACCACTCATGAAAAACAGGGGGATGCCTGGGAAGGAGGAATTCTTGGAATACTTTGAGTTTCTCAGACAAAGCTGCTGACTTTGGGAGCATACACTGGCGAAGCTCCTTTCCCGTCATATACACTCCTGCAAAGCAGTGATTTCCATTAATCACAGTCAAATGAGGAAAGGAAGAAAGTATTTTTCTTAAAGTAGAACAGGAAATGTCTAGTTTTAATCAAATTGTTATTAAAAAACAAATAAAAAACTTAAAAACAAAAAACATATAACAAAAACTTTTATGAACCATTAATATAATAAATCACACTGTTTGCCTTTAATGCTTATTGAAAACAGACTCTAATAAAAATTAATGTTAACAAAAACCAACGTGTAAACAAATAATTCCACAATAAGACTCAGAAAAACTCCAGTATGAGTGGTGCCTGAGAATGGTGAAAATGCTGTAGCGCTTACTAAAACTGCAGTGAAATCTCTGGGGTTTTGTTTGTTTGTTTTTGGCTTTGTGGTGCTGGAGCCTCTTACATGCTAGGTAAGCACTCTACCACCGAGCTACACTCCCAGCCTGTGATCTCTCTGCTAATCAAGATAGTATAATCAGTAGTACAGGTCTAAACTGAACCATTACTAAGAAATCCACATTGTGCTCTGAAATAATTTATGTAAAGGATTCATAATGTAATTAAATGAAATCCATAGTATAATTCTTACAATAAACCTTAGAATTCCAATCATCTGGGATGCCTAAGTTTTATGACAAGCTTATGATGTGAGAAATGTAGCCTCAAATACTGTATAGTTCAACCATGTTCATAATAAAAAAATCCAGTATCAATATCTAAATCTTTTATTTCATCCTCATAAATAAAATAGCCAACAGCAAGTTCCTTGAACTCCAATTCAAGTGTGTCTGAATTTCAGTTCTGCAATATTAGTCATGTGAACTTGGACAAGTTACTCCTACAGTACTGTCTATAAAATAGAGATAATTAGGTTTGTTAATAATAGACATGTATAACATACTTATAATACCCATAACATAGTAATTTATCACTACTACTTACTGTTATAGATTGATTTTTATCCCTCAAAAAATATATAAAGAAAAGAATCTTATTTAGAAATAGGGTCTTTGCAGATGTAATCAGGGTATGATAAGGTCATTAAGGTGGGTCCATAATTCAATATTTCAATGACTGGTGTCCTTATAAAATTAGAAAACAGATGCACAGAGACAGAAAGTGCTACGCGATGACAACGGCAGAGTGGAGAGACACAGTTACAAGCCAAAGAACATCAGAAAATAAGAGAAAGTTATGGAGCATGAACTTTCAGAGAGATCATAGTCCTACTGACATCTTGATTTTGGAATTCTAGCCTCTAGAATTGTGAGACAATAACCTAACCTAGTTGCCGTATTTTTATAGCAGCCCATAGAAACTATACATTTATTTTCTACTTCACTCTGATACTTGCTCAATACATTATTTTTGATATACTGTATCATATCGATTTCCAAACCATTTTATTTTGTAATAATTTTGAACTTACAAAAGTGGCATAAACACAGAATTTCTGTATATGCCTCATCTTAATGTTCATAACTATCATAACAATAGTACAATTATTTAAATCAGGAAATTCTTAGTTACTGTATTATTTTACTTTCAGATCTTATTCAAATCTCTCTGTCACCTAATAAGTACCCTTTTTCTGAGGCAGAATCCAATCTACAATTCCATATTGTATTCTGCTGTCTCCTAAAAGTCATCAAAACTGAAAAATCTGTCTTTGTCTTTCATTACTTTAATGTTTTTTAAATTTTTATTTTTGTCCTTCTATAAAGTTAGTTTTTCTCTTCACAATTAGTATTTTATAAGGAATACTTTGAGACTCTAAAAAATAAGCAATTTCTCATTATACTTTTGCTTATTAATTTTAGGATCCAATGATAATCACTGCCTACAACAATTCCTAATAGTGTTTGATAACTGGTAATTTTCTATTTCCATCAACCTTTCTACATTTATCCATTGCAATTCTACTGTAAGGAAAGGCTGTTCCTACTTCTTATGTATTTGTCTACATCAGTCTGGACACATGTCTGTCTATTTTATTTCATAGGTTATAATCAATCACTGTTATCCTATTATTTTTGTTTAACTTATCCAAGGTTTAGATAGGGGAACCTCTTAATCAAATCTAAGACTTTGGGTTTCATGTGAAGTTTTTTTTTCCCTCTTCTTTCTCTGACAGAAAACTAGCTCTTATTATCCACAGTATATCTACTTCTTTGCTAAACAGTAATATACTCATAAAACAGTTTCAGAATTGCTACTCAATATCTGGGGAAAAAATTTTTTATATATATATTTTTGTAAACCACTTCAAATCCTTTTCCAGTGAAGATTAAGAAATGATTCAAAATATAAGGAAAGAAGGTAGGAAGAAAATGCTTAAAGGCTTCTGTACACGGAATTAGAAATTTCACTATGGCTTATATAAACAAATGTATACTGCCATATGCTAAAACCAATTATACCCATATTTTATGTTTGTAGTTATCATTCCCATATTATATACTTATATCATAATAATTAACTTAGTACCCTTTTCCTTATATATTTTGGTCAGAATAGGTCTCAAGCCAGCAGTGTTGTTCACCCATTCAATAATGCCACATTCATCATTTAGTGGAATAACTGCATATGTTCGGATATGAAGTTCTCTTCTACGAGATTCTGCATCTTTTCTTAAGCACTATTAAAAAAAACAAATTTAAAAATAGAATTTAAAATTTCTAAATGTTATATAAATTATATCTGAATATCGCTCATTTCATAGCAAACAAATGTCTGTGAAGGCTTACTATGTGGTGTAGATGAAAGGTAGCAAAGAAAACTACTGGGATAGTATCCCTTATCTATTTTCAAACCATTAAAAATGGCTTAGGTAAGTCCCTTTTTTTTGTTGTTACCAGGGATTAAACTCAGGGGCACTCAACCACTGAGCCACATCCCCAGCCCTATTTTGTGTTTTATGTAGAGACAGGGTCTCACTGAGTTACTTAGCGCCACGCCATTGCTGAGGCTGGCTTTGAACTCGCGATCCTCCTGTCTCAGCCTCCCAAAGTGCTGGGATTACAGGCATGTGCCACTGTGCCCAGCTTAAGTCCTTCTTTTTAATATTCATTATCAACTTGACAAGAATATTGTGTGAAAAATATTGTAGCTGCAAATTTAACAGTGAAAAATACTGTCTTACTTTCTGGTTTTATAGATACTACTGAAATGGTAAGTATTCAAGCATAGAGACTGCTATTTAATCTTGATCATCTGAAAAGAATACATAACAAAAAGTATGAGTGGCATGACACCCTCAAAATATATTTCTTACCCTTTCTGTTTAATTATTACAACTTCATTTCAAATGCTGTCCCCTAGCAGAAGAAGTCTTTACAAGTATTATCTGATTAATCTCAATACACCAAGTAAGGAAAAACAATACAATGTTTAATTCTAGAACTGTATGAAGTAAGCAAACTAAGCACATATACATAATTGCAACTTGTTCAATTCAAAAGCACAATCACTGATGCAAAACATATTTAAACTTTACAAATAAGTAGACTCTAAAAAGGCTGGGAAAATAGTAATGGCATTAGAATTTCATGTAAACATCAGTGTGTAGCCCCTAAGATCAACACAGTAAGACTATAGTTTTTCATAATCAGACTATTTTTATTTGACCATATTAATGACAGGTCATGGTAATGACATATCAGCAACAAACTTCATTAAAGTAAATTTATAAAATGAAGTCAGGCTACTTGATACTTAAACCAGGAAAACACTCAACGAGTTTGGGAAAAATACACTAATGCTTTAATAGTCAATGAACTGCAGTGATTTAGCAAACATATTAAATGAAAAAATCCATTTTATCAGATTACTTTTGAAATGGGTTTTTAATGTAGTATTAATTTTTAAACTGCTTTGGTTAAAACAAGCACTGACCATAACTGTCCTCTTTTTTTGGTGCTGGTGATTTATCCCAGGGCCTTGGTACTCTATCACTGAGCTACATACCTACGTCCCCAACCCATAACTATCCTTTTTTTTTTTTCCTGGGGAAGAAACCCAGAGTTGTTTTTCTACTGAACTATATCTTTAGCCCTTTTTAAAAATATCTTATCAAGACTAAGTTGCCTACGCTGGCTTCCAACTTGTGTTTCTCCTACCTTAGCTTCTTGGCCCGTAACAGTCCTTTAAAAAACAAAACCAAGGGCTGGGGTTGTGGCTCAGTGGTAGAGCGCTTGCCTAGCATGTGTGAGGCACTGGGTTCGATTCTCAGCACCACATGCAAATGAATAAAATAAAGATCCATCAACATCTAAAAAATATATTAAAAAACAAAACAAAACAAAAAAATCCTCTCATCTGTTGATACATCTTTTCTATGCTAAGGCCAAACACTTTCTCCTAATAAAAAAGAGGTGCAAGTTGCCCCGCACAGTGGCACATGCCCATTACCCCAGTGACTTAGAAGGCTGAGACAGTAGAATCACAAACTTGAGGCCAGACTGGACAATTTAGAAGGACTTCTCTCAAAACAAAAAAGGACTGGGGATGTAGTTCAATGGTAGAGGGCCCCTGGATTCAATCTCTAGTATCACTATGAAAAACAAAACAAAACAAAACAAACAAGTACCAATGCAATGGGGGGGGGGGAGCTCAAAAAACTTACAGAAAAATTAAATTTCCATCTTTCCACAGTATGGTTTAATTTTTACCAATGAAAAAATATACTATGGAATTATAAGTGTTTGGTTAATGAAAAATTCCAAGATATAAGAGCATATATTCATAATAAACTAATGAAATTTCTCATATCATCTTTGATATCTATATCAAACACCAATAGAACTGAAAAAAAACCCACTAATTGTTACCTTTTATCAGTGACCTGATAAAAATAGAACCTAACTTTCTTCCTAGTACTGAAACATAATACCCAATAAATCTGATAGAAAAAGTATAAATTATTGACAACTTAATCATTAGAAAATATTTTCAACTTAATATGTTCTATCTTTTTCTATATAAAAGCAATTTTCTTGTTAAAAATTAAGTGGAACGGGGCTGGGGATGAGGTAGAACATTTCCCCAATATATGTGTGAGACCAATTTATGCCTTGCCTCCAAAAAATAATTAAGTGAAACAGGCAATTTTACTTATACATATATACTCAAAAGATTGAAAACAGGGACTTAAACAGATCATAGTATACACATATTCAAAGCAACACTATTCACAATAGCCAAAAAGTGGAGTAAATCAAGTGTTCATCAATATATAAAGAAAATGTAGACTAGATACACAATGGGATATTATTCAGTTTAGGAAATTCTGAACTTTGAAGACATGATGCCAGGTGAAATAAGCCAGTCACAAAAGGGCAAATACTATGTGATTTCTAATTACATGAGGTACCAGAATGGTCAAATCAACAGAAACAGAAAATAGAATGGCAGTTGCTAGACTGGCGGTGGGAGAGGAGAATTACTGTATAACTAGTTTGAATTTAGGAAAGTTTGAATGTTCCCCAAGGGGATGGCAGTGATGGTTGTAAAACAACATGAATGCACCTAAGAGCACTGAACTATAAACTAGATTCTTAAAAATGGTTAAAAGGGTAAATTTTATGTTATGCACGTTTAAATCAGTTTTTAAAAAATGAAAACGAAAACGAAAAAGTCACACTCCATTCTTTCTTTTTAAGACTGATCCATAAGCATAATGAGAAGCCTATACACTGACAGTAATTCTGATAATTCTGAAATAAAAGCAAACTATCTCCAAACCTTATTAATCAGGGAATTGAATTCCATTAGTCTACAATCCTTTCTTAGATCGTCTTTTGGCTTACACATCATGATGTAGAATTTTCCATCTGAGCCTTTTAAAGAGATCTTCTTTGGTTTCTGAAGAGAAGCGAGAATTTCCACCTAAAAGATATTGAGTTTTATATATAAATTAAGGCCAAAATTATTTTTAATGTCTACATATTATAGATAAGAGTTATGTAAAATAAAAATAATGTAAACCAGGCGTGGTGGTGTATGCTTGTAATCCCAGCAGCTCAGGGGAGGCTTAGGCAGGAAGATCACCAATTCTGTCAGCCTCAGCAACTATGTGAGGCCCTCAGCAACTTAGTGAAACCCTGTCTCAAAATAAAATGTAAAAAAACAAAACAAAACAAAAAAACTAATAAGCTGTGGATGTGGCTCAGTAGTTAAGTGCCCCTGGGTTCAATCACTGGTACCAAAGAAATAAATACATAATATAACCTAGCTGGGCATTTTTGTAGTAAATTTGTATTTTAACAAATTCTTTTAATTATCTAGGATCTAAAAAAGGATAGTTGCATATGAATAAAGACACATTTCACCTACTAGGAATGAATATAAAGTAAAAGAGTACTTAATTAGCAAATTTAGGCAGTCCCCTTCAAAGGAGTCACAATGTTAAAAAAAGTCTAAATATTTTTTTAGGACCTTTCTTCAGAGCCTGAAACTGCTTTTAATGGCAAAAAAAAAAAAAATCAATTGAAAGTAGTTTGACTTTTTAAAAAAGAACCATTACAAAGGGAAAGGGAAAGAAATATCGAATGATTCTAATATCATGTTATATACATAAATAAATGTACCAAAGGGAATTTTACCTTTATGTATTTGTAGAAAGTACCAATCAAAAATAAATGAAGGGGAGCTGGGATTGTGGCTCAGTGGTAGAGCACTTGCCTCGCATGTGTGAGGCACTGGGTTTGATCCTCAGCACTACATATAAATAAATGAATGAATAAAGGTCCATCAACAACTAAAAAAAATTTTTAAAAATTTAAAAAAAATAAATAAATGAAGGGGCTGAGGATATAGCTCAGTTGGTAGAGTGCTTGCTTTGCATGCACAACGTCCTCGTTGGGTTCAATCCCCAGTACTACCAAAAAATAAAAATCAAAATTAAAAAATGAAGGCTTGTACATAAGCTGGTCTTTCCACTAGTGATCTAAAGGCACTGTGGTCAAGGATGCCAAGGTTAAGGCATCCAGCCTTCAGTGAGGGGGTGGGATGTAGAAAATACTGATTCCTATTTTTGATGGGATGAGGGTTTCTCTTTGTAATTATTTCTTTAGTTTAATTAACCTTTTGGTTGGCTGTGCAATATTATGTATTTTAAATTATAATGCATCTCCCCAAAGTATTTTGTAGCCAGGAAAGGAAAAAAGGAAAAAAAGAAAAAAATATATTCTAACATCTCCCCAGAGTATTTTGTAGCCAGGAAAGGAAAAGAGGAAAAAAAGGGAAAAAGAAATATTCTAACAGCTGTTAGTTTTGTAATTAAAAAAGAAAGAAAAAATAAAATAAGTAAATTAAGGAGTGAAAAAGATCAACAGAAGAGGAGGGAGAAAAGGAGAAGGGAGTGGGGAAGGGTGGGGAGGGCGAAATCAAATTCCTCATACATATAATATGTATAATTATTTTTTGGGTGGGTACTGGGGATTGAACTCAGCGGCACTTGACCACTGAGCCACATTCCCAGCCATATTTTGTTTTATGTAGAGACAGGGTCTCACTGAGTTGCTGAGTGCCTCACTCGCCATTGCTGAAGCTGGCTTTGAACTTGTGATCCTCCTGCCTCTGCCTCTTGAGCTGCTAGGATTACAGGTTAGGCTCTCCTATGTATAATTTTGTCAAAGAAAACCCAATACATGTACAATTATAATTCTCTTAAAAAAATAAATAAACCTTCTTCAAAATCAAGTCTACCTCATGTGGTGAGTAAATATGGTGAGTAAATACCATGAACAATATTGCTTAAGTTAAAAACGAAGCATTATTATGATAATAATCATAAATTATATGGTTTGGTAACAGGCTGACAAATGTCTTGAGTCTTAAAAATATTGGAATAGAGTTCTCAAAAGTATTTAGTTAGAAGTGCACTAGTACCATTTATTTAAAACAATCATATTTATAGCCACATTTCATACTTTAAAAAAAAACATGCTTTTACTAGCTGAATTTCATTTCTTTCTAAGAAATAAGCAAAACCTGTATTTTGTTCTTTCTCTTCAGTTTTAGGATAAAAGAATATGGAAAAATCAAATCATGGAAAAAAAAGATTATAGTCATACTAAAGCAATATGAACATGAGAAAATTCAAACCATTAAGCTAAACAAGAAATTTTTATGACTGGATTTTATCCCATTAGTACAAGACAGTTTTTTTTTTTTTTATTTCCAGTCACTTTGTTTTTCATTCACTTAAGACTCTTAGCTTGATTTGAAGTTTTAGTTCAACTAATTTTTAAAATTATAGTCATATAAAACTGAAGTTTACCATATCATCAAAGCCTGCAATATAGGCCCAATGCCCAGGAAATGGCTCATGATTAGCATGGGCACCCAGAATTGATGGAAGAGTAGGTATCATGACTGACTGTAAAGGAATGAGAATTTCACTAAATGTTGCTTCTTCTACCAGCTTTTTAAGCATTTTGAAATGAGTGCTCATGCTTAATATGGAACTACTTCCATCGACCTGAAAAAAAAAAAAGTAGTACATTTTAATTTCTCTGTGTACCTTGAATTACAGAACATTTAACTTCAACCACAATAAATAGTTCACTTGTACACTATCTTAATTACATAAACTCAGGTGTGCACAGTTTTCTATGTATTTTATCTTATTTTTTCAGAGACCATCTTGGTTCTATTTCTGAGACTGGCCTCAAACTACTGGGCTTAGGTGTTCCTCCTAAACTTCGGGAATAGCAGGAATTATAACCATTCCCAGTTAATTTAATGATCTCATTTTAACCTCTCTATTACCTCATCAAAAATAGCAGATCATAGGATTGTGTAATGACTACAGGAGATAACTGAAGTTTACAATCTATTATCAGACATTAGAAAAATCCAAAAAGATCTGTAAATCAAACTTTTGTTTTGGGTGCCAAATCTCATTTGTTAACAAAATGATATATGAACTTCTCACATAAAGATTAATGCATTTTACAGCAGAAACAATTATGTGTTTGGTTATAGGATACTCCAACAGATTACTCTTAGTGGTGATATGACAGTAAAGTATATACGCTTTAAAAAATCCTGAAAAAGCTGGAATTCCTAAGTGTAGCTTGCCATGAAGTTGCAGATAAGTGAAAACCTATACATTGAAAGCAATTCTAACAACGTGTAACAAATGTTAGCCATCATCATAACATAGTTTTTGGTAATGCCAAATGTATCACAGGTCAAATAGAATTCATGGAGATGGCCAAAGTAGATTACCCCTTTGAGATCATGAAAGGAAGGTGAAAGTGGGTAATCTATATCTTTTTACCTAGAAACATTTAATAGACTGTCAAGTAAAATCTATCAATTGTTGGTCTCTTCATTTTGATAACCATCCCTCCATATACTCTTACCTTTCCTACATATTCTTTAGGTTTTTTCCTCTAATTCCTTAGGCAGATCCTGTAACCATGTTCCTACTTTAGTCATATCTACTAGAAGCAGTACTTACTACTCCAGATGGTAATCATCTCTTATTCTCCTTAAGAATTTGGACACCTCAAGGCAGGAGAACAAGTCTTTACACCTCTTTGTTTCTCTTAAACCATAGTGCCTGCCCCTTCATAGGCACTGAAATATATACTGAGTTTTCAAAGTTTTAAAGATATGGCAAAATATAACATAGACTACAATGAATAGCTGAGTATTTTACCTACTTAGGTTTTTGCAGATTGTTTTATATTCTCAAAAATACTTTTAATAAATACGGATAATCTACTTTCAGAAAATTCATATTAAGAAGTTTCAGAAACTCAGAGGATATTTGGAAGACAGACATAATTTAGAAATTTTTAAAAAGTTTATTAAAATAAATAATATGCAGGGAGATGAAGATGTAGCCAAGTAGTAGAGTGCTTGCCTGGCATGCTTAAAAAGCCCTGGGTTTGAAATCCAGCACCAAATAAATAAATAAAATGTGTGAGGCTCTGAATGCTTATATTTAAATAGCACAATTTGGTGCATTTTGATATATGTGTATACTCACACATTTTAGAAATTTTTTAATAACTTTACTTTTATTTATTTATTTTTATGTGGTGCTGAGGATCAAACCCAGTGCCTTACCCATGCTAGGCGAGTGGTCTACCACTGAGCCACAAGCCCAGTTCCTAGAATTTTAATTTCATTAATCCAGATAGAAGAAAATCAGATTGATTCATATCTAAGCTTTATATAAAATCATCCAACACAATTGTCTGTAAGCACTAAGATTTATGTTAGTACCGGTTTGTTGCACAATTCTAGGAGCTTGTCTGTTAAGCGAGTTGCATCTCCAACAAACTTTTCTAAAGACTTTTTCATATGGATAGCTTTATTTAGGATTTCCTTGCATCTGTTCACACGCATGGGATAAGATGACTGTCCAAAAAAAAAAAAAAAAGTTAACACCTATAAAAGATAACAAAATTTTTCATTTACAAAAATCAACTTTAAAAGTACCCATGATATGAGTTTATACTGATAAAAGATTTCCTGGAAATCAATTTGACAGTGCCACCAAGAGGCATAAAAATGTTGCTAGGACCTGGTAAATTTTCTTTTTGGGATCTACACTGAAGAAACAATCAGAAATGAGAATAAATGTAAGTGTGTCTAGATGTAATATAATAGCAAAAAAGGGGAAAATAACCTTAATGACCAACTAAATAGTTCAAAATTTATCGGAAGCTATTTTGGAATTTTATACAATTACTAAAAATGTATTTTAAAAGAATAAGAATATTTAATAAATGGGAACAATTTTAAATGAAAAATGTAGAAATTCCAATGTAATTCAAATGTATTAAAATATGCTTAGAAAATACACATAAAATTTTAACAAAATATGAATGACAGAAGGCATGAATTTTAATTTCCATTTTACATTTCTGTGTATTTTCTAAACTACTTACTTATTAAATATAGTAAGCAACTTAAACATTCCACTAATAATACAATAAAGTCTTCAGTATAATAGTCTTTGTAGTTTGCATTAAAACACTTGAGCAAAAATTGGTTACTGAACAGTTTATTAGACTTCATAAAGAAAGCACATATTTAATCCTTTGCTCTTAAGCATATTAGTCATTTCATTTCATATGGTGAATATATATTCAAGTATTAAAATGAAGTATTTTGCTATAATTTTTTAAAAAGTATCAAAAGTTACTAATCTAATACCTGTATTACATAGCATTAAATAATCAATGCCATATAAAATGGTTAAAGACACTGTAGTGATCAATACATACCTTTGATACAGCTGTCATCATCCACATTGCTTGCTGAGGATAGGCCAGGAACACTTTGGCTATTATTTCCATCAAGACAACAAAAACTTCATCATAAGAATGACAAATTCGAGAAATTAATTGTGAAAAGGCAGTCAAAAATTGATACGGAGCTAACTGGTTTGTGTGCTCCGTGATAACTTTATTTATTTTAGCCAAGTCATTTCTCATTTGCACACGATCAGAACGGCCAGCTAGAAAAAAGTTTGAAAGACCATAAAGAAGAAAAGTTTATCAGTTCATTTCCCAGAAGAGAAAGTGTTTTAAAAATAGCTTTAAAATATATCATTTTCATGCCCAAAGCAAAGCACTTGTCAATTTGTGAGGAGAGTTGTTTCTGTCCAAGTAGGAAAAACATTTAGGCCCAAGGGCCATTAATTTTCACTATTCATTGTAACTTTTAGGGTTTAGTAAATTATTTTGCTTAAACTAACACCTTTCAATATGTGTTAGGTTCATCAAGAAATTATCAGAATTTCATTGCAATTCAACTACTTTAAAAGTCTATGATTTCTTTCCCTTCCTTTTTCAAAGTTTCCTGCTCCAACTTATTACTAAAATAATTCTTAGCTTTTAATAAATTAGACTGTCAAGTCAAATCTGACATTAAAACAAAGTTACGTCTTTCTAATCCCTTAAAATTTTTACATTAAAAATATGTACCTTTTTCCCATTCGTATGCCTTAGCACCAAAATCAAGCCATAGTGACAACATTCGTGGCATTGACTGATATATGAATTGATTTCCATACTGTAAAGATCTACAATTATATAGACAAGAAATGTTATTAACAGAGTGCTTTCTAATGTTACATGAGTTAAAATGTAAAGACGGCTTGCATGAATATGTAACAACAAATTCTACTGTTATATATAATTATAATGCATCAATAAAAAGGAAAAAATAATTCCTTTGGCAGGAAAAAAAAGATAAAGACTTAAACCAATTATTTCAGCTATACATAGCTTTCTCAAAAATAACAGTATTAATATTTCTTCTTAGTAGAGGTCATTTTTGACTCTTGCCTTCTTTTTTTCTTACTATATTCCTCACTCAGCTCTGTATGGCCTGTATCAAAAATTATACAAGTTTTAAGCTAATCAAAGTCCTGTCAATACTTCTTTCAAATTGTCCATAGGATCTGTGCCTTCATTTGCATTTCATGGCTGTAAGCTTTGGTCAAGCACAACTATTCTATTTGATTACAATAATTCAGTCACTCCAATTGTACATTTTTTCCCTTCAATAAATTCCGGACTGAAATTTTGGTTTTTACCATGCTCCTCTATTAAAACACAGGAATTGACAGCCTATATATTAAAACTATTTGAATTACTCTGCTGGGATTCAAATGTTAAGTCCTTTATCTCTGTAATTTTCCAATCTTAGTCTCTAGCTATTTACCAGTATACAATTTTCATCTAGTCTAGTTTCCTCACCATTCCATAAATACACCACTCAATTGTTTCTTGTCAAATCTGTAAAAAATGAATAACATTCCCTCTCTATTGAAAATAATTTTTGAGGCCTAGATATCAGTTTATGTTATCCAAAAATATTTTATTATGGCAAAATATATGCAACATGAAATTTGCCATATTTACTATTTTTAAGCATACAGTTCAGTTGTACATTCACATTGTTGTGTAACCATCACCACCATCCATCTTTAGAACTTTTCATCTTCTTCACCTGAAATTAGATACCCACCAAAATACTCCCCTTTCCCTTCGGCCCCTGATTATTATTATTCTGCTTTCAGTCTGAATGAATTTGACTACTCTAAGGTATCTCATTTAAGAGGAATCATATAGTATTGTCCTTCTATGAATGGTTTATTTCATTTAGCATATTTATGTCCTCAAGGTTCACCCATGTTGTTCTATGTGTCAGAAATTTGTTCCTTTTAAATAATATTCCATTGTATGGATATACCACATTTTGCTTATTCATCTGTCCCTTCATACATGTTAGAGCTGCTTCCATCTTTTAGCTTCTATGAATAATGCCGCTACGAACATGGGTGTACAAGTGTTTTTGAGAGTTGGGCAGGGACAGTTGTGACACAGAATGACAGAAGTATGTGCTTTTGTGTTGCTATATAAAAGAATGAGAGGATTTCCCTCCCTTATTATTTTACCACCAATTAAGAGAGCTGGCAGTTTTTTTTTTAAAGGTGTACACCATGATTTTTTTTTCTGTACAAGGATTAAACCCAAGGGCTGAGGCTGGCCTCAAACTTGCAATCCTTCTGCCTCAGCCTCCCAAGTCACTGGAATTACAGGTGTGAGCCACCATGCCTGGCTACTGTTGTATTTTTTAAAAAACATTTTTATCTATTTAAATCAACAAACATCTCCATAAGAGCCATTGTATCTGGGTGCTGTGGCACATGCCTGTTAATCTCAGCACCTTGGGAGGCTTAGGCAGGATCTTGAATGCAAAGCAGCCTCAGCAACTCAGTGAAGCCATGAGCAGCTTAGTGAGTCTCTGTCTCAAAATAAAATATAAAAAAGTGCTGGGGATGTGGCTCAGTGGTTAAGTGCCCCTGGGTTCAATCCCTGGTACCAAAAAGAAAAAAGAAAAAGGAAAAAAAAAGAGCCACTGTAACAAATTTTCATTTCTGATGTTTAATGATATCAGCATTTTTCACATACCTCTGTTGGCCATTTCATATCTTCTTTCAGGCAGAGTCTATTCAGATCCTATGCCCATTTAAAAATCAATTGTTTTCTTAATACTGTGTTGTTCTGAATTCCTTACGTAGTTTAGCTATTAACTCCTTTTTAGATGTATGGTGTGCAACTATTTCCATCCATTCCAGATTGCCTCTTCACTCTGTTGATTATGTCCTTGGTTGTGCAGGAGGTTTTAGTTTGATGTAATTCTGTTTGTCTACATTTACTTTTGTTGCCCGTGCAAGAAAAGGCTCATAACCCAAAATTCATTGCCCAGACCAGCATCATGGAACTTTCCTCGCTTTTTTTTTTTTAAGTAATTTTACAGTTTTTGGTCTTACATTTAAGTCTTTAAACGATTTCAGGTGACATTTTTTTATAGTGTGAGAGAAAGGTCCAAGAGTTCATTCTTCCGTATGTAAATATCCAGATATCCAGTTGTCCCAACATTTATGGCACCTTTGTAGATAATCAACTGACCATAAATGTGTGGATTTATTTCTGGGCTTTCTATTCTGTTCCATTGCTCTATATGTCCATTTTTATTACAGTACTATGTAGTTTTGATTATTGTAATTTTATAGTATATTTTGAAGTTGGGTTGTTTGATGCCTCCAACTTTGTTCCTTTTGCTCAAAATCATTTTGTTCAAAATTGCTCTGGCTATTTGGGGTTTTCTGTGTTCTTTGGTTCCATATGAATTTTAGGATTTTCCTTTATTTCAACAGAAAAAGCCACTGGAATTTTGATAGACTGCACTGAATTTGTGAATCACTTTGGTAGCACTGGACATTTTAGCAACATTTAACAGTGCATAAACACAGGTCATCCTTTGATCTATATGTGTTATCTTCAATTTCTTTTCTTTTTTTTTTGGTACTGGAGATTGAACTCAGGGGCACTCGACCCTGAGCCACATCCCCAGCCCTATTTTGTGTTTTATGTAGAGACAGGATCGCACTGAGTTGCTTAGCACCTCCCCGTTGCCAAGGCTGGCTTTGAACTCGCAATTCTCCTGTCTCAGCCTCCCTAAGTGCTGAGATTGCAGGCTTGCGCCACCGCGCCCGGCTTATCTTCAATTTCTTTCGTCAATATTGTATAGCTTTCAGTGTATGTCTTTTATGTCCTTGTTAACTTTATTCCGAAGTATTTTACTTCTTTGGTAGCTATTGTAAGTGGGAATTTTTTCTTGGTTTCTTTTTCAGACAGTATATAAAAGTGCTAGTGATCTTTGCATATGATTTTATATTCTGCAACTTAACTAAATTCATTTACTAGTTTAAACTAACAGCTTTTTGGTGGGCCCTTTAGAATTTTCAATACATAAGATCATGTTGTCTAATCCGAGACAATTTAACTTTTTCTTTTCCAATATGGGTTTATTTCTTTTTCTTGCCTAATTACTCTACATCTTTGTCTTGTTCCTGATCTTATGGGAAAACCTTTGAACTATTTTTTCTTTTTCTTTTTTCTTTTTTTTGCAATATTAGTGTTTGAACCCAAGGCACTCTGCCACTAAGTTACATCCCCAGCCCTTTTGATTTTTTATCTTGAGAAAGGATCTTGCTAAGTTGCTCAAACTGGCCTAAAACATGCAATCCTCCTGTCTCATCCTCTGGAGTAGCTGAGATTCCAAGTGTGCACCACCACATTCGGCAGCTTTAAACCTTTCACCATTTAGTTTGGACTTGGCTGTGGGTTTTTCATAGGTGGTCTTTATTATGTGGGGGCACATTCCTTCTATCCCTAATCTTTTGAGAGTTTTTATCATGAAAGGAAACGGAAATGTGTCATATGCTTTTTCAAAAGATCGTATGCTTTTTGTACTTCATTCTATTAATGTGATATATCTGCGAGTCTGTATATGTCAATCCATCCACGCACAGTTGGCATTAATTGTACTTATCACGGTGAATCTGAGTCTTTTTAATGTGCTGTTGAATTTGGTTTGCCAATACACCTTCTTCATGATATTTACCAGACCTCTGAAGCAATGCAGTGCAGACACTTATTTTTTTCCTTTTCTTCTTATAAGTTTTAGCTGACATACAGATACACTTTTTTTTTTTTTTGGTGGTGCTGGATTGAACCCAGGGGTGCTTTACCACTGAGCCACAAACTCAGTCCTTTTTATATTTTATGTTGAGACAGAGTCTCTCTAAGCTGCTAATGGTCTTGCTAAGTTGTTGAGGCTGGCCTTGAAATTGCAATCCTCCTGCCTCAGCCTTCTGAGTTGCTGGGTTTGTAAGTATATGCCACCATTCCTGGCTGTAAAGAGAGATACTTTGAAATCATGAGTTTTAAACTCAAGATTGTCCAAAACCCATGATTTCTGGACTTATGCACTTCTGTTATCTTGGTTAATATCAGAAAAATATTTCTGTTATTTGTATGACTGATTTTGATATCTGCTCATAATTCTATTAGTATAATTATTTAAATGTTTTATGTACTTATGCTTTCTCTCCCTAATTAAATTGTAGCTCCTTGAGGACAAACATTAGCAAATAAGTTAATAATTTCTTTATTTTTAATAATTTACTAATAATTAATTAGTAAAATTAGGTTTGGGTTTTATAAAATTTTAAATTCATTTTGGGGAAAAAGTCTTGACTAAGCCTTGCTACCTTAATACCACTAGTGTAATACAAATATTGTTTTAATTATTGAAAATAGTTTATATTGAAAATTCATAATACCTGATAACAAACAATTTCAATAGATTTATTACTCATAAATAGGCTATTTGAGTAAGTATGTTTTTTGTCTATTGTGATCAAATTACCTGATAAGAACAACTTAAAGGAGGAAAAGTTTACTTTGGGCTCATGGCTACCTCATGGTGGAAGGGTGTGGTGGAGGAAAGCTGCTCAGCTCATGGCAGCAAGGAAGCAGGGAAGGAGGGCACACAAGTACATGTGCAAGGAGTCAGGTACAAATTATTCCCCAAGGGCATGCCCACAGTGACTTACCTCCCCCAGTCGTGTTCTACCTGTGACCACCCAGTAATCCATGAAAACAATTAATCCATCTGATGGATTAATCCGATGATGAGTAGGTCATAGCTCTCATACTCTAATCGCTTCACCTCTGAGGATTCCTGCATTGTCTATCCTTCCCTCCGCTCTTCTCTGCTTTCCTTTTCTGGTAGTGGGACTTAAACCCAGTGGAGCTCTATCACTGAACAAAACCTTTAAAAATTTTTTTGAGATGGAGTTTTGATAAATTGCTGAAGCTGGCCTGGAACTTGTGATCCCTCTTAGGTCAATGTGATTACAGGTATGTGCCACCATGCCTGGCTGGAATTTTAAAAAATGCATGCATGTAATAAAATTTTTCCACTAAGAAAGTTATTTTTAAAAGTATAAGGAGCTGGGCACAGTGGTGCATGCCTGTAATTCCAGCAGCTTGGGAGGCTAGCAGGAAGATGGCAAGTTCAAAACCAGCTTCAGCAACTTAGCAAGGCCCTAAGCAACTCAGCAAGACCCTGTCTCAAAATAAAAAACACAAAATGGGCTGGGGACTGGCTCAATGGCTAAGTGCCCCTGGGTTCAATTCCTAGTATCAAAAAAAAAAAAAAAGCATAAGCAAAAAATTTAAACCTCATCTAAGATTATAGACTGAATCAATGGTAAAGCAGAAAACATTTTGAATATGCTACGATATGTTGACAATTATTCTAACATATTTAATAGGCAAATATGCAGTTCTTACACTTACCTTCCAAAATGAAGGACTATATAGCGGATAAGATCACCTTGCTTTTCCATTTTGTTATCTGTTACCATGGGCATCAATTTGTCATAATACTTGGCAAGGTAGAAATGTCCATCCTCCCACTCTGGGAGGAACAAGGTGACATCCTATAAAAGAAAATGCAAGATACTCACCTAAGAAAACTTCACACTGTTGGGCAGTAAGTGTGAATAGGTTTAAGGATCCTAGTCACACTTGGTATGAGACACACACTAGTTGAAGTTGTTGCCTGTAACTTCAGTTTGCTATATAATATTCCATTATAGAAATACGCTAATTTATCCATTCTATAACTGACCTTAGGGTTACTTCCACTAAAATACCTAGAAAAAATGTTATGTTCTTTTACATGTCACATGGGGACATGCTGGGTTTTCATGTCACATGGGGACATGCTGGGTTTTATTATTTATTATATTCTTGATATGAGTCCCTTATCATTTATATGTATTACAAATACCTTCTAACCTGTGGCTTGCCTCTAATTTAAAATGGTTATTTTCTGATGAACAGAAATTATTGTTTATTTTATTGTTATGGCTTTTGGTCTTTTTAAGAGGTCTCCAGAGCTGGCAGCTCAGTGGTAGAGTCCCTGTTTAGCACATGCAAGGCCCTGCATTTGAAGTTAATTTTTGTTTATGGTATAAAGAAATTGTTTTTTTTTTTTTTTAGTTGTTGATGGACACAATGTCTTTATTTTATTGCTTTGTATGTGGTGCTGAGGATCGAACCCAGGGCCTCACGCATGCAAGGCAAGCACTCTACCGCTGAGCCACAATCCCAGCCCCGAATTTTTTTTTTCCCCTTTAAGATATCCAAATGATATAAAACTGATTTATTGAAGACTATCCTTTACCATCTTGCAATACCATCTGGGACCTAGCTGGGCTCTATTTTCTTCATCTATAAGTTTATAATTTCAGTTTTTCAGTTTAGAAATATAAACTGCTTTGAAGTAACTTAAGGTAAAAAGGTAGTAGCCAAAGATAATTCTTTTCTCACATTACAGATTTTTCTCACATTTCAGATTTTTAGCTTGAACAACACCAGATACTTGTAAATGGTATTTAAATTATTTTTTTCTGACAGAAAGAAAACTCAATTTTTTTTTTTTTTTTTTGGTACCAGGGATTGAACTCAGGGGTACTCAACCACTGAGCCTCATCCCCAGTCCTTTTTATTTTATTTATTTCATTATTTATTTATTTTTTGGTACCAGAGATTGCACTCAGGAGCACTCGACCACTGACCCATATCCCAGCCCTATTTTGTGTTTTATGTAGAGACAGGGTCTTACTGAGTTGCTTAGCGCCTCGCTGTTGCTGAGGCTGGCTTTGAACTAGGGATTCTCCTGTCTCAGCCTCCCAAAGTGCTGGGATTACAAGCGTGAACCACCGCGCCTGGCTTCAACTTTTTATATACTATTGTATCAAGCAAACTTAAACTCACTTAATATTTCTAATAATTTATCAATAATCTTTTCAACTATCTAAGTAATATTTCCAATTTAAAAATGTTTAATTTTTTCCCTGATTCTTATATGTTTTATTTCCTTTTCTTCACTATTACACTGGCTATAATCTCAAGTATTTAACAGAACTGAAAACAGTGGGCATCTTATACTATTCTCTGTCTCAAAATGAAGGATGTCAACATTTTACTGTAGAGTCAGAAGTTCTACACTTTTTGGAAATACTCTCTACCTTAGTAAATGATTTTCTCTTCTATTCCTAATTTGCTAAGAGTTTTAAATTATGAGTGGATACTAAAATTTATCAGATATTTTCTGCATCTTCTGAAATGATTATGGTTTATCTCCTTAATTTTGTTAATATGGTAAATTACACTGATTGATTTTCATCTGATTACCAACTCTGTACTCCTGGAATAAACTTAACAAAATAGTTTGTTAGGATTGTTGAATCTATTTATCTAAGTGGACTATAATTTTCTTTTCCTGGAATGCTCTTGTTAGGTTTTGGTATCAAGACTATTCTGAATTCCTGAAACTATCTAGGAAATGTTTCATCTTTCCCTATTCTCTGTGAAAGAGCTTGAAAAAATTTTTCTATTATTTCTTTTTAAAATATCTGGGACAATTCAAAAGTGAAGACCATTAATCCTGGAGTTACATTTGTGGTTAAGTCGTTTAATTTACTTTAGCAATTAGAGAACTATTGAGATTTTTCTCTTTCTCCTATGTCAATTTGGTAAGTTCCATTTTTCCCCCTAAGGAATTTATAATTTAGAAATTTTCAAACATGTTGTATTAGTGATGTCCATATTCTTTTATAATGTTAGTAATATCTGTAATAGTAACAGTGATGATCTTTATTCATTCCAGACACTAGTTATTTGTGGCCTCTCTTTTTTGTTTGTGTTTTGCTTTTGCTGTGCTGGGAATCCAACTGTAGGCCTCATGCATGACAAGTGCTCCACCACTGAGCCACATCCCAGCCCTGTTTTCTATTTATTTACTTTTTCTGTCCTCTAATTCTCTCCCCTCTCCTTCCAAAACTTTAATCACATGCAATTTATTATGTGCACTAAGGTTCTGGGGTTTGTTTTTAATTTTTATCTTTTTTTAGCCTCTTTTTCCTATCTATGATTTTGAGTTTCTTTTCCCATGACTTCAATTTTACTGATATTTATTTTTGCAATATCAAATATGCTGTCAATCTCATTTTATTTCCCTGGGATAAATACCTAGGAATGACTAGGTCACTTAGTAGGTATATATTAATTTTTTGCATTCCCATAGCAATGATGAAAGTTCCAGATATTAAGTATTTTTCACTTCAGACATATTTTTATATAAAGAATTCCATTTGAGTAATTAAAAAAAACTGCTCTATTGAGATATAACTCACATATACTATATAATTCAAAAGTCAAAATCATGCTTTTTCTTTCTTTCTTCTTCTTTTTTGTTTTGTCTTGTTTTGTTTTGGTGCTGTGGATTGAACCCTGAATCTTCAAGATCTTTCTACCTAGGAAGGTAGAGTTTATAATGCATGCCTTCACTTAATTTTTTTTGTTTGTTTTCTTTGTAATTTCCTCCTTTTTAGTTCCTTTTCTAATGTCTCTGATCTAAATACTTAGTTCATTTTTTTGAGATTTTATCTTCTTCTAATACATGCAAGTAAAATTTTAAATTCCTTTTAAGAATACATTTAGAAGTATCTTGCAGGTTTTGATGTCATAATTTTATTATCGTTCAATTAAAAGTATTTTAAAATTTCCACTGCCATTTTTTTATTGAACACTGAGTTATTGAGAGGTGTATTTCTTACAACACAATCTTGTAAAGCCTAATACCTATTAAGGAAGTTATATATTGGTTTTGTTCAATATTTTTAGGCTATGATGCAATTAACTTTGGGAAAGTGGGTGAGCATATAATTAGTGGGATGAAAGGAAGGGTTGTGGAGTGTTTCCAGGTCTATTTCTTAACCTGGAAGATGGTTTCATGAGTGTATTTACTTTGTGAAAATTTCTAACCTAGGTGGTTTCATGAATATATTTATTTTGTGGTAATTTCACATGTCAATGATATATACTCATTAAAAAGGCAGTTTCCTATTTTTATACATGTGTATGTGGATCTGTAAAATCTTTTATCCAGTTTAAAAACTATTTCTAAATGGAATTACATTATACATATACTTGCCTTATATTTTTTCATAATTGCATTGCTTTCAAAGTTAGCAGTTTCTTCCATGAAACGACCCACTAGTAGCGTAGCTCGACCATGAATTAACATGTTCTTACTCTCAGTTGGGGTTTTATTTTCAGGAAAACATAATTCAACACCCTTTTGAAGAACAATAAGTGCCTGGTGAACATCACCCTAAAAGAGAAAGAAGATAACAACTTTTAAATTTAAAAACATACTCCTGTTTTTTGGGGGTGGTGGTGGTGCTGCTGGGGATTGAACCCAGGGCCTTATGTATGCAAGGC
Organism: Geosciurus inauris; assembly: GCA_004024805.1. Classification (NCBI taxonomy): domain Eukaryota; kingdom Metazoa; phylum Chordata; class Mammalia; order Rodentia; family Sciuridae; genus Geosciurus; species Geosciurus inauris. Next base: position 100,837 of record PVHX01003000.1, on the reverse strand, counting down.
AAGCACTCTACCAACTGAGCTATATCCCCAGCCCCATACATTTTTTATATTTAAAGTTCATTAAATATATTTAGGTATAAATCCATTTGTAATTTTATATTTATTTCTCATTTCCCTCTTTTTTTAAAAAATATTTTTATTTTAGTTGTAGATGGACACAATATCTTTATTTATTTATTTTTATGTGGTGCTGAGGATCGAACCCAGTGCCTCACGTCGTCTCATTTCCCTCTTATTCAAGAAAAAATTTTAAAAAAGGAGGCATTGATTCATTTCACGTAGAATTCATATTCATTCATTTACTCTTTCATTTTATAATTAAAGTGGAGGGAACTGAAAATATATGAAGATGATTCAGAATAATTATCATCAATAAACTGAGATCATTGGATTGAAAAACTTCCTAGATAGAGCTGGACACTGTGGAACATCCCTATAATCCCAGCAGCTCTGTAGGCTGAGGGAGAAGGATTTAAGTTCAAGGCCAGCCTCAGCAGCTTACAAGAACATGTCTCAAAATAAAAAAGGGCTGCAGATATGGCTCCATGGTTAAGCATCCCTGGGTTTAATCCTTGGTAGAGGTGGGGAGTTCATAGATGTATGTGCAAGGCCCTGGGTTTGATCCCCAGTACTGGAGGGGAAAAAAAAATCACACTCAAGTGAAGAAACAAACTATGTAAATATGTAAAATAATCAAACACATTGCGTACTATAACAGAGGACTACACATGAGTATTACAGAGGACAGACAAGGGAATTCCCTAAATCTAACTGAAGATACAAGAAAACAAAAGATAGCAGCAATTAGGAGAGGTTATCAATATAAGAAGGGAAAGATCTAAATTAGGTTTTAAACAATCTGTGAAAATCTTCCTGAAAGAGGATTTAGTGAAGGACATTCTAAGAAGAAACAATGATTTTAATTGGAAGAAAAAGGTGTAGATAGACCTTGACTTATGGTTTCCACTTAAAATTTTTCTGACCATATGATGGTGTAAACATCACACATGTTAAGTAGAAACCATACTTTGAATTTGAATCTTTTCCCAATCTGGAGATATAATACTATGATGTGGTAACAAGTCACAGCTTCCAATAAGCACATGATAGGGGGATAAAAACTGATACTCTGTAGTGTACAGCAGTCCCTCCTTATCTGTAGAGAATATGTTCTAAGACTACCAGTGCATGCCTGAATCTGTGGATAGTACCAAAACCTATTTATATTGTGTCTTTTCCTATTCATTCATATCTATGATAAAAGCTTAATTTATAAATAAGATATAAGAGAATAACAATAACTAAAAATAATAAAGAAAAATTACAACAGACTGTACTAAGTTATTTAAATACATATATAAGTATTAATAAGAGAATAACAATAAAAGAGAATAATTATAATATACTGAACTACAGTTATTTAAAACTTATGAATTATTTATTTCTAGAATTTTCTATTTAATATTTTCAGACAAAGGTTGGATATGTATAATTAGAAACTCAAGTAAATGAAACCATGGAAAGCAAAGTCAAGGATAAGAGAGTGACTACTGTAATACTGTGCTGCCAAACTATTATGTCTGGCAGGTTAGGTATAAATGCACTTTTGATTTAAGATATTTTCAACTTATGATAGGTTACAGCCCAATAAATCCATCATAAGTTGAGGATCAGTTGTAGTCTGGTTTTAACTGAAGCCTAAAGCAGTTATGAGAGATTGATAAATATAGCTGAGAAGGTTGTACAGCACTTGATTGGAAAGGTCCTTGTGTACCTCCTAGAGTATACATTTAATCCTAAAGATATAAAGATAATTTGAAGGGTTTAATTTTGAAGTAATAAGTTTCAATGTGTACTTTGGAAAGATCACAGAGTACAATAACATGTACAGAGTACAATACATGGAGGAACTGTGAGATCCTAAAAAAGGTTGTTAATATTGTTAGAGGCTGGAAATAATAGGGCATGGATCAAAACAGTGGAAACAAATAAGAGGAAGACTCAAGTATTTCTAAGGTTGAAGAGCATAGAGTCTACAGGCCAAGGCCCAGGACTACCTTCAGGGACTGCCGCATGAGCCCAGCCAAGGGCAGATCCGAGACTGCTAGTGGCCAGTCACAGGGGAATCCAGACCCAGGGGAAGGACTGCCTCCAGGGACCCCTGTGGGAGACCTGGCCTAAGTGAGGCCCCGGACCACTCCTAGTTCTGTGCCAGAGTTTTGGCTGACTGGCAGGAACACAGGCCAAGGCCCAGGACCAAGGCCAAGGACCACCTTAAGGGACCGTCATGGGAGCCCAGCCAAGGGCAGACCCAGATGGAGTTGGGGAACATTGGCTAAGTGAAGTAAGCCAATCCCAAAAAACCAAATGCCGAAAGTTCTTTCTGATAAATGGATGCTGATCCATAATGGAGGACACGGGAACAATGGAGGAACTTTGGTCAAAGGTGGGAGGAGAGGGTATGGGGACAGTAAAGATGGTGAAATGAGATGGACATCATAGCCCTAGCTTCATGTATGACTGTGTATATGATGTGAAAAAAAAGGATTTGCATATTCATTATTTGTAAACTATAATGATAAACCAGATTATAGATGTATTAGTAAATCATTTTCATAATCAATTGCTTCAGTCTTATCACAAATAAAATATAAATGATTTATATGGAACCTACAATATTTTTAAAAATTTTCTGCTGACTTTTCTTAGGGTCATTAGTTTATTCTTTAATTAAATAAATATACATTTAGCACCTAAAAAAAAAAAGGGAAAAAAGAGCAAAGTCTTCAATTGGATATGAAAAGTGAAGTTGAGGAATAAATAAATATACATGTAGCACCTAAAAAAAAAAAGAAAAAAAAGAGCAAAGAGTCTTCAATTGGTTGTGAAAAGTGAGGAAGGAGTTAAAGACGAAGCTGAGACTTGTTTTATATGAGAGGATGGTGTCTTATTCAGAAAAATAGGAAACACGGGAAGAGAAATGGGTGGTATTAAAGGGATGAATAGCAGACTAGTGCTAGACAGACTAGTGCTAGCTCATAAAATGATCAGGAATCAATGAATCCAGGCTGAACTATTACTTTTCCCAACAATGCAAGAAATATGTCTTCCCTACTCATTTCTCAGCTACCACAAAGTTGGCACAATGTCAAATGGTATCAACTACATCTGTCCAGTATTAATTTCAGAAAATGCTATCAATTCTAGACTGGTGACAAGCATAAAATGATAAAAGTAGCAGTCCTTTAAATATGGGACATAAACTCTGTAAGTAGTTCAGATATTTGAAAACTTCCCTTCCTATTGCTATTGTTTTAATCTGGGGATCTCCAGGGATGTGAGTTCTGATACTAGGCCCCCTCTGACATGCTAGAAACGAAGTAAATTTTGGTAGTAATATGGGCAAGGCCACACAAAACAGAGTTAGTTTACTTAACAAATATTTATTGAGTGGCTAATAACATACCCTGTGTACATTCAGAAGATAAAAATAAAGTAAGAACTAGTCATTCTCCCCAGGAAAAATGTAGGACAGATGAAAACAGAAAAGACCTGCACTTTCAGGCTTGAAATAAGAATATCTGAGGACTGTTGGATAGAAGAAATTGTTATTCCCAGACTCTGGAAAATAAATAATGAAGAGAAATGACAGAAAAAAGAAGGCTCTAATTCAGATTAGGAATTTTCCTCAGTTGGGCTTTTGTAGGAAGTACATAATTCCCAACAGAATGTACATCTGATGACATTCCCTTGGCCATTACCTTGGACCACAGCCACTTTGCTCTTTCCACACACAGTTCAGCGAGTCGGGATTCCCCTGCATTAAGGAGAGCATTGTAGGCTGTCTGGTGGTGGCCAGCCTTTCTAGCTACTCTAGCACTCTGCAGCCAGCATTCTCCAACCATTTCATTGTAATCTGGTCTAAAGGAATGTGACAAAAATGGGAGAAAAAACACTTGTAAGTGTATTCAACAACAATTTTAATTAAAGTATCTCTTCCCAACACAGAACCTTCTCAATATACTATTTCAAACGGATCAATGATAAATTTGTTTAGGAAAAAAATCCTAATTTAATTTTATTTCTTTTTTTAATATTTGTTTTGTTAGTTGTAGATGGACACAATGTCTTTATTTTTATTTATTTTCATGTGGTGCTGAGGATCGAACCCAGTGCCTCACACATGTGAGGCAAGCGCTCTACCACTGAGCCACAACCCCAACCCCTAATTGTAATTTTCTTAAAACATTCCATTTTTCTCTCTTATGAAGAGTTTATTCTTGGCTTATATTGGAACTTTTCTAAAGTATTTTCTAACTGTAATTAAAAGATAAATGGTATATAAAAATGATTCTTACATTCTAAGTTTGTTTTAAATACAGTGCGGTCTTGAGGACTGAAAAGATTAACCCAGAAAATCAGGAAATAAAAATATTCCCAAATAATATCCAAACATAATACTAAATTCAACATAACTGACAAGAAAAAAAAATGTGAAAAACCTTTTGTTGAGGCTTAATAAAGCCCTCCGGAGGGCCAGGATGGGCTCCTTGGCTCTGTAGGAATTCTGGGTCATTTCTAGTCGAGCAACCCAGTTTAGGGAGTCTTCTTGAGAACTGTCACCTGAAGACTGTTGAAAAAGTGGTTTGATGCTATGCTCCAACTCACACAACATGTGCAATCTGAATAGAGACAGAGACAGTAAAATGTTGTAATATTCAGTCTTAGTAATTTCATATGTAAAGCACGTATGTATATATGTATTGTACTGAGGACTGAATCCAGAGGCATTCGAGACCAGCACCTCACTAAATTGGTGAGAATGGCCTCAAACTTGTGATCCTCCTGCCTCAGCCTCCTGAGTTGCTGAGATTACAGGCCAGTATCACTGTACCTGGCTTAAAGAATATACTTTAAATCAGTCATGAAGAAACAAAAATGTGCTGTTTTCTTTGGTATAACTTTAAATATATTCTTCATATATAAGTAGTATCATTTATATCTTTGATTACAAATTGAGTATAGACACCAATTTATGTAGTAAGTTAAAATATTTAGTGCTTTGTTGTTATCCTCAAATTTTTATGAATTAAAGGGTATATAAAACTAAATTCAAATGTATGAAATCAGACTTTACCATCTATATGGAAAGAAAACATGGATCCATTATAAAGCAAGTTGAAATATTTGCATATAGCTAGTGCTAATGAAAGAGGGCCTGGCATAGTAGAGGTCAGTAAGAAAAATTATGTATAATGGATGTAGTTTTTTTTTGCTGAGTGTGATGGAAATCATGACACATTCACACTAGCTTTTCCCCCTTATATAATATCTATGACTCAGTGTTCAAGGTACAAGGATATTGTTGAGTAGCTACAGAATGAAATCAAACTCAGTGGTCCAATCCAATCTCTGGTTTCATTATGATGTTACCAAAGGGGGACTAATACAAAATAGACCAACTTCTAACTTTAAAAAACAAAAACAAATTTATTATCTTTTAGATTTATTCATTATCTTTTAGGTTACAGTTTAATTTACAATTTATTTTTTCATTTTTCTTCATTTAACAGACCTAAAATGTTTACCATCATTTTCTTCCTCACCTCCAAAACATTCTTTCCTAGTAATGTAATGTCTAATGTGTATTTTTCCAGGGGAAGCCTCAAATGCATTTCTAAATGAGAAGGACATGGAACCAGTGAGTACTAAGTACCTGTGTGGCAGGTGCAGCAGACGTCTAAATTAGCTGGGTTACTTGCATAGGAAGTAAGCTATGATAAATATGTTTTTGCTTTTTGCTTTTTGGTATCAGGGACTGAACCCCAGGGTGCTTAACCACTAAAACACATCCCCATCCCTTTTTATTTTTATTTAAAATATTTTATTTTAAAATATTTTTAAAATAAAAAATAAATTTTTTATTTATTTTAAATATTTAGTTGTACATGAACACAATATCTTTATTTGTTTATTTTTATGTGGTGCTGAGGATGGAACCCAGTGCCTCACACATATGAGGCAATCATTCTACCACTGAGCTACAATCCCAGCCCCCTTTTTATTTTTGATACAAGGTATCTCTAAGCTGCTTAGGGCCTCCCTAAATTACTGAGGCTGAACTTGTGATTTTCCTATCTTAACCACGTAAATTGCTGGGATTACAGGTGTGCACCGCCCACACCTGGCTGTTTTCATTAGTCCTATAATTGACTTTTCAATTAAAAAGGATGTATGTTAGAATATTTAAAAAAAAAAAAAAAATATATATATATATATATATATATATGGTGATAAGCTAAAAAGCTATTTATGTAGCTTACTGATATACCAAACATATTATTAGAATTATTTACTCATGCTGGGCATGGTGGCACACGCCTGTAATCCCAGCGGCTCAGGAGGCGGAGGCAGGAGAATTGCAAGTTCAAAGCCAGCCTCAGCAACGCGAGGTGCTAAGCAACTCAGTGAGACTCTCCGTCTTTAAATAAAATACAAAATAGGGCTGGGGATGTGGCTCAGTGGTCGAGTGCTCCTGAGTTCAATCCCCAGTACCAAAAAAAAAAAGGAATTATTTATTAATTAAAAAATTCCATAATCCCAGTGGCTCGGGTAGCTAAGGCAGGAGGACAGACAGTTCAAAGCCAGGCTCAGCAACAGTGAGGCACTAAGCAACTCACGGAGATCCCCCTGTCTCTAAATAAAATATAAAATAGGGTTAGGGATGTGGCTCATTGGTTGAGTGCCCCTGAGTTCAATCCTTGGCACCCCCCTCCCAAAATAATTCCAATCTTGTCAAGTGACATTTATAGACCTGAAATCTAAAAATGGGAACCCTAAGTCAAGAATGGTGGTGCACACCTGTAATCCTAGATATGTGGGAAGCTTATGCTGGAGGATTGCAGCCTACAAAACTTGTGACACACTGTCCCAAAATAAAATAAAAAGGTTGGAGATGTAGTGTGGTGATAGAGTGCTTGCCTAACACATGTGAGGTCCTCAGTTTGATCCCTAGAACTGTGTACCCACCCACCCCTGAAGAAAAGAACTCCAAATACCCCGGAATACCTCACAATATATTCATATCCTCGTTGGTAAGAGCCTCTTTCAAAGCTTGCAGCTGAAAGAGGCACAATTTGTTCTGCTCTTACTAGTTTCAATGTGTCATAAAAGGCTGTGACATCTCTTTTTTTGGCTGATAATAGTAGCTGTCCCAGTCTGACACTCCATGTTGTAGATTTCCCATCTGAAACAAATGAAGAGTCAAGAAATGCCACTGTAGATGGGTCCAAGAGCCAGCTCTGTTTCATCTTATAAATCATCAGAAGAAATACTGAACAAATAGTTTCATTCTACTTTGTACAGTGAAACAGGCAATCATAAGAGAGGCTAAGAGATTAATTATAAATGTTGCTAAAGTACTAAAGCCTGAATATTTATGGCCAAGTAAAACTGATTATACTTAAAGAAGTAATTTTACCTGCTGCTAAATAGTTTTCCACCAAATCCCACTGTGATAATTTCCAAGCTGCTTCCACTCTGTAGGTGTTTAATTCATCTGTCCATTCAGACCTATTAAAAAAAATTTGTATCAACTGAATGTTTTTTAAACTTAAAGTAGCATTTAGAAATCTTCATTGTTTTAGACTTTCCATTTATTGTACTTACTTATTGCTCCATTTGATGTATGTTTGTTTTGTATTTTGTACTTACAAAATATAAAATTTTGTACTTATAATATCTCTGTGCAGAAACAATTCCCCCAAATTGTCATCTTTCCATTCTTCAAAAACATTTACTTTTAATTAAATTACTTCTGATAGAACCATTTAAACATAATAATCCTTGACAAATTAAACTGTGCTATATATTAGAAGAGAGTTAATTCCTGGATAAAACACAGCTCACTGTAAAACTATCTGAATGCTTAACCTGAACAAAAAGCATAAATCAAATATAACCAATTGAGCCGGGCGCGGTGGCGCAAGCCTGTAATCCCAGCACTTAGGGAGGCTGAGACAGGAGAATCTCGAGTTCAAACCCAGCCTCAGCAATGGTGAGGCGCTAAGCAACTCAGTGAGACCCTGTCTCTTCATAAAACACAAAACAGGGCTGGGGATGTGGCTCAGTGGCCGAGTGCCCCTGAGTTCAATCCCCAGTACCAAAAAAAAAAAAAAAAAAAAAAAAAAAAAAAATCAATTGAATGCATATGAATTCAGAGATAAGTTTGGGTACCTTAGGATTTTTAATTCAATTTAATACAAAAATATAGGAGCTGGAGGTGTGTGGGTCAGGGACATGTGGGGGCTACATAGGACACTCATTACCAAAGGTATAATAAAGTTACAAATGATATTGCAAAGGCCTAACAAAGCACACAAAATTAGTTGCCAACAACATATACCTAGTCTTATACTATTTTTAGTTACTTTAAAATTTGAGTTTGCAAAATCAGATACATATACACACACATATATTTTTCTATATATTTAAGTAATATGTAATATAAAAAAGCTTTATTTATTTATTTATTTATTAAGAGATGGAGTCTCGTTATGTTGTCCAGACTGGCCCTGAACTGGGCACAAGTGATCCTCATTCCTCAGCTTCCCAAATAGCTGGGTCTACAGGTATGTGCCACCACATCCAGCTACTAGGCTATTTTCTGTGAGATTCTACTTAGGTAGCACTAGGATAAACAGTGTTATTTTGGATTATGACCACATAGAAGCAGCTAGACTTTCTTCAATGTGTCTTCATTATGAATCACATCATTTGAATACCTGCTACACACTAGATCCTTGGCTAGACCCATTTTCCTATTTAATTATCTAATAATATGGCATATAGCACATATACATCCACATTATAAAAAACATTAACAGACTAAGAGAAGCAGGAATCATTAATTCTCAAGTCTTCTTTGCTCTTTCTGTAGTAAAAACAGAATGTAACAAATAGCCTAATTTTTATTTTTTGAAAAATCTAAAAATAGTTGTCTTAAGTATTGAGCATGCTCCAATTTGTAAACATGAACACCACCAAAAACAATTTAGAACAAATACAACAAAACAAATACAACAAAAATGTAATTTTCTGAAGTCCAACAAACAGACACCAAAACATCAAACTTTCAGAATAAAAATCTGAGTAGTATTAGCAGTATTTGCTATTGAGACAGGATGTGTCATACTAAACCTTATGCTGAAAGTACCAAATGGCAATGAGGATTATGCTGTTAAAATTTATCCACACAAACCAGTATGTTAAAAAGAATTATGTGTACATCAAGCACAGTTGATAGTTTTGAAGAAATATTTGTTTAAATGCAAATAGAAATTCTCCCCAAGGAAAACACATTCCCTCAAAAACCATTAGCTTGGGAGGCTGAGACAGGAGAATCGCAAGTTCAAAGCCAGCCTCAGCAACAGTGAGGCGCTAAGCAACTCAGTGAGACCCTGTCTCTACATAAAACACAAAATAGGGCTGGGGATGTGGCTCAGTGGTTGAATGCCCCTGAGTTCAATCTCCAGTACCAAAAAAAAAAACATTAGCTTTACTATGACACAGTATCACTTTCCTGTGGCTTTTACAACCCAAAATTTGGGATGTGTCTCAAATCTAAAAAGAAGACACGGGGAGTCTAACTGTGCAATGTGTTATAAGAAAGCATCCAACTTAGCTGCATGTGGTGGCGAGTGCCTGTAATCTCTGCAGCTTGGGAGGCTGAGGCAGGAGGATCTCAAGTTCAAAGCCAGCCTCAGCAACTTAAGCCAGGCCTTAAGCAACTTAGTGAGACCTTGTTTCAAAACAAACAAACAAAATGGGTTGGTGATGTGACTTAGTGGTTAAATACCCCTTGGTTCCATCCCTGGGACCAAAAACAAACAAACAAATAAATAAAGCACCCCAATTTGAGCCATGACAAACTTCCCCAAATTCCTATAATCACTTCATTCATAAGATCAACAAATCTGCAGAACCTATCTATAACATATACTCATTCTTCCCCTACTTCTGCAAACTTTCCCTCATTACTTCATGAATTCCACTACTGTGATACTATCTGACCAACACTTAGCCTCTCTGCTCTTGACATTGTAGGGTGGTAGTATTTATGAATCACAGTCTTAGAACATATAAAAACTATACTTAAAAGAGGCTCCCTACAAATTGGTCTAACTAATAATGCTGGCCTACTTGTTCTTTGATTCACCGAGATCCCATTTACCATTGACCAGATATCACTCCCCAGAACGGGGACTGGGGACTGGTTAGTAGATTAAGAAATAAGATTTTTAGCTATCACAGAAAAGCAGCTTGAAGAGCAAAGCTGACCGCCATGGTTAATCTCCAAACTGGAAAAACAGTTCAGCCTTAATCTTTGTCATACCTAAGTACTTTTTTTTTTTTTTTTTTTTTTTTTGTAAAATTTGCTATAATAAACTCATTTTCCTTAGGAAAGGAAGACTTTGCATATTTATCAATCCTTTGGAGTAAAATCAACCCAGACAATTCCATAGTGGGATTCCATAAATCTGTAACAAAGTTCCCTCCTTTGTTTCCAGCATAGAAAAATAACTGTTGTTCACACTGAAGGCAGAGATCAGATGCCTTTTGAGTCTCAGAAAGTGTCCATGAGGCACACCAATAGCAGGTTGGTTTCTTGACATTCTCTGCCTTAAATCTAACTGAAGGATGACTGAGCAGTTCAGTTATGCTGTTAAGTGGTTAGACTGACTTAAGAAAGAGTAGAAAAAAATTTCTGTGCATATCTCTAATACCATGAAAACACATAAAACATTTCATTATTCAATAAACATTAAGTTGCCCCATTTAAAAATTAAATCCCCACTCAGACAGAGTAAAAGAAAATAATTCTTTTAAAAAATATTACCTGTTAGCATGCACTCCATTCACCTGGGTGATTACAGTAGAAAGCTGACCAAGACCTAACATGGACTTCACTACACCATGATAATGAATGATCTAGAAATGTAAAAATAAAAGATAATAATTATTATTTCAAATATTATCTTAGAGATCAAGAACAGTTTAAATTACGTTCATTAAAATACTATTTATCTCACTATGCCATGTTTTTTAGTTTAACAATCAACTTACTTGCTTATCTGGCAGGACCCATTATCAATGTCCTTACATATTTAAATTAACATAAAAACAATGCAGAAAACCTAAAAAAAAATCTCATATTAGACTTACTATATTTTTCCATATTCATTCTAATTTTTGGTTCAAGTCAAACAGAAGTAATGAGTATAAAAAGTATCCAATACCTTAATTTTTTGTTTAAAGATTATCTGTCATATTTCTTACATGAAAATTAAAACTCAAAAGTTGTGATGTTATTAATATAGACTTTGGACTTTCATAACTAAAATGTTAAGCAGAATTACATAATAGTCTTTAAAACTGATAATCAGATTGTGAAAAATAAAGGCCTTATACATTGAACTTCTGTGCAAATAAATGTTTAATATGCCAAAAAGCAAAACTCTAAGATGAGAATCTAAGGCAAGATTATAAATCAATGATTCTACCCGCCTTTAGCTCAGTTATTCTATTCTAAATGGACTCTTTCGGAGATTTGCAGGTGGGTTGTTAAGTGTGTGTTGGGGGAAGGGAGGGGTGTTGTGTGTGAAACAGGAAAACGTTTCTCAGGTTGTACAGAAATGTTTATTATTAAAAATTGATGCATGGCTGTTTTTAATAAAGAATGAAAATGATACAAATTTCACTTATTAAACACATTTTATATAAATATACCCCATAATAAATCTCATCAAGTTGGGTATTCTCAGGTCATAGAAAATCAGCATTGGAAGGGATTTTTGAAAATCATTTAGCATAAGTCAAGTCTTTTATCTGTCAGGAAACTCAAGCTCAGAGGGTTAAATATTTTTCAGACACACAGTGACACTGGTAGAAAATACTGAAACTAAGGTTCCCAAAGTTCCTGTCTTACCTGGTCTGGCTCTAGCTGAATAGCCCTGTCATAACAAGCAGTGGCATCCCTTAGCAAGCCAATGCTTTCATGCTCAAGGATCTGTTCTTTTAGAGATGGTTCTGCCTTTCGAATTGCACTTACTCCAGCCACTCCATCTGGTTCATGCATAGCAGCATACAGTTTCTTTGTTCAACAATTAAAAAGTAATCAAACAAAGAAAAAAAAAACAACTATAAAACCACTAGTACAATGTATAAGTAACATAAGAGAAATTTTCCCTCAAATACTATTTGTTTGAAGGTGGATTCACAGTACAATTACAAACTTATTTCCAAGCATTCTATTACCTCTTATTTCACTTAAACACAAATCTACATTAGTATCTGTTATCGACCATGAGGGTTGTAAGGAACTTCAAGGTTCTGAAACTCTCTTTGAAGCCAACTGATAACAGATTCTGTTGAGTAAAGTTCATTTAAATGCATTTCAAAATTTTTAAAAATTTAAATAAACATTTTAATATACTAGTATTGAGATTACCCCTTCAAGAAATCCAAGACATCAAAATCTGGGCTCAAAGTAGATATTCAGGTTAAAGATGAAAATCTGGAAAGAAATTAGCACAAAGACATTCTTTAAAGACAGTGAAAGATCTAAGAAATGCATAGAGATAGAAAGGAAAAGAAGCTGAGAATAGAGAGTAGAGTTTCTACCTTTAGACAAAGGAAGCACTAGCAAATGAAACTGACAGGAGAAATGGAAGAAACTAGAAGAAACCTAAGGAATAAAATAATCCCAGAAGCCATGAGGGAAAAGTAAATGTCTTCATGAAAAGGAATGGCCAAATGATACTGCAAGTTGAAGAAAATGGGAAACATCTGTTAAATTTAGTAACATGGAAGCCACTGACTTTCTTAACAAGAGTAGCATCAAGTAAAAAGAAAAAAAGGTCTTGTTAAAATGGGCAAAGAGTGAATGATAAGCAAAAAAGACCATATTAGGAAGTCAGACATTTCTGTCTAAAACTGGCTGTGAAGATAAACATGGAGATGGGACTTGCCTGAAGGAGAATATAAGATCAAGGAAATTATTTAAAAAAAAAAATTAAGATATGAGATCCCAGAACACGTCTATGCATTCTACTCTGGCTCAGGAAGACAAACTGATACTAAGAAGGAAGGTGTATTTGAAATAGTGAAATCCTTGAAATCAAGAACATAGGAGGAGGACTGCATTTTGACAGGAAGGGATCCTCCCTCAGGAACATAAGGGAGGAAAAAAAATATGGTGCAGATGCCATGCATTTGCAGATTTGATAGACACTTGGCTTCTATTTTCCTAATGAAGGATGAAGGAAGATCAGTTGAGATAGAAGTAGAATCAGGGAAATGAAGAGAATGTATAATGCATAATGTTCTGGAGAGTGGGAAAGTAGTCTTATTAGAGAAAAACAGAAGTATTGTAGGCAGTATTAAAGAGTCCTGCAATGTGTTAAAAGATGTTTGAGATCCTAAGCTTAAAGGAAAATCAGTTATAAAAGCCACTGTGTAATTTTTCTCCAGGAATGTTCAGCAGCTTCCATGCAGATGCTAGAAAAGTGTATTTATACAGGGTTGGAGTTCTGTAAAGTACAAAACAATGGGAGAAAAAGGAATTGAATATCCTTTTAAAGTAAAGATTTTAACAATGAGCCACACAAAATTAGACAAGGAGGAACACAAAGACAGGGAAGGGCTAATATTTATCCTAAAAGTATAAAAATTTTCTAGTTCTTTTACCACATTCTGTTTTCTGACCTGAAAAAGCGTGATCTTGATCTCTTATTTATTCTACATATTGGTCTCACCTGCCTTTACTTTCTTCCCTACACAGTCATCACATCATCTAAACCATTATTTCACCAGCATTCTCATACCTGATACCTGACATAACCAGTATGTTACTCCATTCACGCCCCACCCCACATTCAGGTCCACACTTCTCACAGGGAGAACTGTGAGAACAAAGCGCTATCAAACTTTTCCTCCACAAATTGCCACAGGCATTTAACTAAAATGCCTTTGTGACTATAAAACTTCCCTAGTTTAGACCCTCTAAGAAGCTTGGGCAACTTAAAAGATACTCTGATTAATCATCTTTCCTCTGCCATTCAAAACTGACTTTACTCTTGAGTATATGCCATGTTCTTTACCAACTCCATGGAGATACCGCTGCTAATTATCACTCATTATTTAAGTCATCATCTCCAAGAAGCCAATCCCAATCTCTGGATTATCCAACACCCCTCCCACCTCAGTCCACACAGAAGATGAAATGAGTGTCTTCCTCAGGGCAGATCTGTATCACTGTACTTAAGATATTATGCCAAATTGACATTCATATCTTCCCACTCATCCGTAAGCTTCTATACATATCTAGTGCCCAGCATAGCATCTAAAACAATAGAATGAACAATACAATCACAACAGACTGGCTACATTAATTTTCATCACAAAATTTACTATATTAATTTCAAACCTGTAAAAATCCAAGATGCTCTTGAATATTTTGTTTCTTTTCTGTAATAAACGATTCAAAGTGCATTACAGCTCGTGTGTATGCTTTGGAGCGAAAGGAAGCTACTGCCAGAGTATCCTGAGGTATGAGGTCTAGAAAACGAGTTACACTCTGATAATCCTCAAAATCCACAGTCGATACTATATTATTGAAAAAAAAATGAGTAAAGACATATAAGATAAAAATTTTAAAGTATCAGTTTAAATACATATTTCCCTAAACAATCTAAATGTATGAGGGTATCATATTGAGGATATAACTAACAATAAGATGATTGTTCAAAAGGGTCATATTCCAACTTTACCATTAGTACTTACTTTATATTGGACAGTTATTTAACTTATTGAGCCTGTTTCTTACCTATAAAAGGGAAATATTAAGGGGCTAGGGGGATAGTTCAGTGGTAAAGTGCTTGCCTAGCATGCACAAAGCCCTCAGTTTGATTCCTAGCACCATACACACACACACACACACACACACACACACACACACACACACACAAACACACACACAGCAGTGGGGAATATTAAGCTTATCGTAAGATTGTTAATTTATTGTTAGATGTTAATAAGATGTAAAGATGACACAGAAGACACAGAATAGTTATTATTTATTACTATAATATTGAAGAATGTAGGTATTTAATAGGGAAAAAGCAAAATTATGGAATTCGCCTCCTTTTTTATTTTAAAGTTCAGAATTCTCCCTTTTTTGATGTGTTTGTGTGTATGCTAGGCAAGTGCTGTACCACCAAACATTACCTGCTGCCCCTGAGTGTTTTTAAAAGCTAGAATTTTAATTTCACTATCTGTGCAAATGGTGATAAAGAGTTGATGCTTGGTTTTATAAAACCATTTTCATATTCAGAAGTAGGAACAAACATTAATTGTTAAAATTCATAGAAAATACATTAATAATTAGCCATATCCTAGAGAAAAGCATTCTCCCAAACAGATAATTATTTCCAATTATAAAAGTTTTAGAAAATTAATAAATCACCGTGGTTAACAAGTATATGGACAACAAGAGGGAGATGCTCACCAACTGGGAAATTTTTAAATGGAGGCCTCTTTAATGATTGTTAGATTGTCATGTTTTTTTCAATTAGCCCCAAACCTAGGGGTAAAAATTACATGATATCCATAAGCATAGCTGATGTATAAAGAAACAAGATTATAGCCATCTACTTATAGCAAGAACAACAACAAGGGGCTGGGATTGTAGCTCAGTGGTAGGGTGCTTGCCTCCCATGCGTGAGGCCCTGGGTTCAATCCTCAGCACCACGTACAAAGAAATAAAATGAAGATATTGTGTCCATCCACAACTAAAAAATATTAAAAAAAAAAAAAAGAACAACAACAAAACTGTGGTTCAAGACATGAATAGCATCCACCACTGCGTAATGAATGTAATTTGTCTCACCAAATGCTTATATCATAGGTTTTCAGGTTATATAGGTTATCAGATTTAACTCTAATAAGATTCTTCCTTTTGTCATGTTATTGTAAATTATATTATTACAGGAAAGAAAGTATAGCAGGATGTAATGTAATGTATTGTGTGTAGTAAGCATGTCTGGAGAGCTTGCTGGCTACAAAATACCACCAGAGATTGGGAAAATGAATAAATAAAAAAATAAATTTCCCATGGGTCATGAAATGAATGAACTGAAATCTTTGAAATTTTAAAACTTAGGTGTGAAAAATAAACATACACAAACACAACACAGAGGGGAACAGGAATAAACTAAGTTAATAGTGAGAGGAAGGCTAATAATATTAACACCACATTTATTTCATACTTTTCAAGTTATATATACATCATCTCATCTAATCCTCACAACAATCTTGTGAGTGAGATACCCCATTTTATACAAAGATTAGATAGGTATGTTGTGTAAGGAAGTGAGAGCAAGAACTTCAAGAGATGTCTTATAGTTTAAAGTTTGTTGCTTTTCCTTAGTGAAAAGCACATAATCAGATGTTTTAAAAATGCACAAAAACAGGTCTTTCTAAAGTTAACTGTTAAATTAAAGAATTGACACAGGAAGCAGTTAACTGGTGAATAATTAAAAGAAGAAAATAAACAGAAGTTATAACTCACCCACTGATTCGACCTTCTCTTTGTTGGATTTGCTCTGTGGAAGTTTCTCAGCATTCAGGACTTGAAATTTATACCTTGCCCATTGTGTGAGATGGTCAAGCATGGAGAATACAGTCTGGGTACTGAGTTGACACAGATCAGACGCACTGTCTTGGGTATTTATGGTATGCTGATCATCATGTTTTAGAACAGCCATAATTTCTGCATAAACCTAAGAGAATTCATTTTACAGTTAATTAGATGTCAATATAATATCATTTTATTATTATCTGACATAAAAGAGGAGCCCTTTTAGGCAACAATTTTCAAAAGAAAAAAATCAGATTAATAATAGTCTATCTTGTATATAATTAAACCAATCAAATACAAACCATTAAAAACTAAAGAAAATACAAAAATATTTTAAAATTCTTGCAGATTATTCAATAAGTGAGAGGAAAACTGTTTAATAGTAAAAAGAAAAAAGAATATCTCACACTATATGTAAAAATCAATTTTAGAATCATAAAAGGCTAAATGTAAAAACAGGATTAAAAGAAAATGTGCTCATGGGGCCGGGCTGTAGCTCAGTGGTAGAGCACTTGCTTGGCATGTGTGAGGCCCTGGGTTTAATCCTTAGCACCACATAAAAATAAACAGAATAAAGGTATTGTGAAAAAAATTATAAAAAGAGAAAATGTATTTAATTGCATAGACAGTTGACTATAGATAATGTACAGTATATTTAAAAGAAAAAAAATGATTTTTCATGTTTTTACTATAAAGAAATGACAAATGTTTGAGGACAGATGTATCCGAATTTGAACATTCTACAATGGATTCATGTATCAAAACATCATTTGACACCCCCAAAATATGTATAATTTTTATATATTACTTAAAAATTTTTAAAAATAAAATGTAGGGAAATAAGTTCCTACGTTGGATAAGAGAAGCCATCACATAAAAGGCTTAATAGTCCAAATCTATGAAAGGTTTATAAATTTAACATTTATTCTTAAAATTTCTACATGGCAAAAGGCATAGACAAATATTTTTAAAAAATCACTAATAGGGAAAGATTTTCAAAATATGACTGGAAATTGGCATCCAGAATCCAGAACTTCTACCAGTTGATCGAAAGGACATACATGCACACACCCTGTAATCACTATTATGGAAACAGTTAAACAAACCATGGTACAATTAATAATGGAATGATTATATTTATGCAGTATTTTTTAAAAGGAGAATCTATATATTAGTAATATATAAAGCAAGTTTACAGAACAATATCTACAAGAGGATACCGTTTTAAAAACCCCAAATAAAACAAAATGAACTTTATTAAAAAAAAAAAAAAAAAAGCATGGAAAAAGTACACATCATACTAATAATAATGATGAATTCTGGAGATATAAGATCAAGAATGGTAATCCAAGGGTACACTTTGATTTATTTGCATAATTTGAATTTTTACTTTAAGAATATAACAATATGCTCATTATGCTATTAAAATTATCTTTAAAAAAGAGAACAGTGTTATATATGGTTAAAAAATTGAAACATAAAATGAAGAGTAAAGTAATACCCTTTCCCTATCCTAATCCACAGTAGTATTCCCCAGATAAAAACACTGTCAATAGTTTCTTATTATCAGTTTCAACACATCCCATTTATGTTTGGGTGTTATAATATACACTTTAAATTTTTCTACTCTAAGCCTTGCATATTTCTTTGATATTTAAAAGTTTTAAAAATATTTTGTGTGCTTTAGACATACAGATAGGTGAACATACACATCAAACACAGATCTAAATTTCCTACTAATCTGAAGTCTTTCTAATACTAATTACATTGGACAAAGTTTCACATACTCAGAATAAAAATGTTATTTCTCACCTCTTGCTGATCTTCTTGACTACAACCCAATAAGACATACACCAGAATATGCGGAAGAAGATAGATGGTCACTTTAAAATCATGCTTCATCATTATGCTACAGCAGGTGAAGATTTTGCTGGCAAGATCATGCCGAACCTGTAAACAAATGGTTGAGGGAGAATAACTAGCTTTACACAGTTATTCTATTGGCCAATTTAACACAAGATAATGTATCACGGCAGAGTGGGTCCTCTCTATGGAGGAAGGCATGTGCACTCAAGCAATGATGAGTTCAGATCACCTCCTCTCTGGTCACTCTATATATCCCCAAATGCCGGGTAGCTGGCTGAAACCCTTCAGGTAATAAAGAGCTACCTGAATTGCCAACTACCTCAGCATAATTGGTCTCACCCACTCACAACTCTTTTTTCAGTGTATCATGTTTTCTTACAGATTAACCGTCCTAATTATATTTAATTATATACTTAGCTAACATTACATTTGGTACATTAATTCCTTAAGTAACTCTTTAATGAAAAATTATGCTTTTGGTGAGAACATTAAGTATGAAATTCACATTGTAAGTAAGTAACAAATAATGACAAAAAAATTATAGGAAAAAACAAAAGAAATATAAAATATATTACTTGGATGCAAATATTTCAAAATATGTTGTATACTTTAAATATTTACAATTTTTATTTGTCAATTTGTGCAGGCCTTTAATCCCAGCACTTTGGGAGGCTGAGACAGGAGAATCCTGAGTTCAAAGCCAACCTCAGCAACAGCAAGGCACTAGGCAACTCAGTGAGACCCTGTCTCTAAACATAAAATAGGGCTGGGGATGTAGCTCAGTGGTCGAATATCCCTGAGTTCAATCCCTGGTACTAAAAAAAAAAAAAAAATTTAAAGATTTGGGGTTAAAGTCAAATTTTATCAGTGAGAATTAATTTTCAATTTACTAACGTTACTGAGCACTTAAAAAACTTTAAAGATTTTTTTCTTCAAATATAACTTTCACTTAAAACAATAAAACAAGAACAAATCAGAGCTGGAGGTAGTTAATTTAACAATATTATAAGTTTTATACATATTTCTAGTATATTCATGAAAGAAAATGTCTTAAAATTGCCATTTATAATGAAAAATTAGAATGATAATTTAAAATACTAATTAACAGAACTGCAAATTTAACAAGTTGTGAATTTTAAGCATGACTTAAACATTTTCTTAGAACACAGAATACTGTGTTGTCTAACAGACACGTAAAATTTCACATTAGGAAAACACCAGAAACATACCTCTATTTTTCCAAGAGATTTCATTTTAAAATAGCTTTATTTTTTCCAGTATTGAGAATTGAACCCAGGGGGTTTTACCACTGAGCTGCATCCCCACTGCTTTTTATTTTTAATTTAGAGGTACAGTCTTGTTAAATTGCCAAGGCGAGCCTTGAACTTGCAAAAGTCCTGCCTCAGCCCTGTGAGTAGCCGGAATTATGGGCATGTGCTACCATGTCTGACAAAATCTCTTATTTCAGAGAAATTTCAGATGATGTATCTTCTTTTAAAAGTGCCATTGAAGGATAATATCTTTTTTATTACAGAGAAATATTTTTGTTATATTATAAATTCTGATATAGCATTCACATACTTTAAATATTATTATTTTACAATGTAAAATGTATAGACATAATAGACATTTTATAAACACATAAATTATATGGTAATTTGATAAAACAACATTTTCTCAGCATGCAAACTATCACAGTAACAATAGAGATATTCTCTGTAGTAGTAAATATTTTCTTCAAAACTTTTTATCATTATCAGTACAATTATTTCAGTTCCTACTGTATGTGCTATGCATTTAGATGACGTTTTGGTTTCCTTTAAAATTTCTATTCAG
Source organism: Geosciurus inauris (assembly GCA_004024805.1). Lineage (NCBI taxonomy): Eukaryota > Metazoa > Chordata > Mammalia > Rodentia > Sciuridae > Geosciurus > Geosciurus inauris. The sequence continues at coordinate 80,439 of PVHX01003000.1, read as the reverse complement.
CTAACAAATTCTGAACAGGGTTCTCTTACCTTTGTTATAAGATAACCTGCCCAAGATGCTGACCATTCTGCAAAGTTATTACCTAATTTACTCAAGTAAATTGGCTTCTTTACTCCAGACCAATCTGTTGACTTCTGAGAACTTTTATATCTGTAATTTTAAAAATTTGTTCATTAAAAAAATTAAGTATATATCTGTTTAGAACTTTTTAAATAAAGTATAAGAAATTATATCAACTCCTTCACTACCTTAGAACTATCTGCCTATTACAAAGAGAAGTTACTCCCTCTAGACCTAATTCCCCATCAGCCCATGTGTTCTCATTTTGATGCTCTGCAGGGTCATTATTATATTATCACTTTTCTCCTCCATAGGTTACATGTAAATAGCTCAAGTGAAAAAATTTGAAGGAGAATATAAAGTATGACTTTGAGGCAGCTTTTTAGAAATTCTCCATTTCCCCCGACCCTCTGGAGTAAATACCAACCAGTCCAAGCTATAGAACTGATTACGTTCACTAGTCTGGTATTTGATTATTTCATATAAAAGCTTTCACACAAAAGGAGGATAACTACATTGAAACTGCCCTCCATTTCGGCAGTTTCTTATTTTTATGAGGCACTAATTTCCATAAGCAGATCCCAGCTAGATAAATCTCCTAACTTCCACCAGTGAGGAATCATCTGAGAGAATCTTCTTATCCATCGATACAAAAGTAAATCATAAGAATTCTCATTGCTTTCCTAAGACCACTCTTGTACATGACCACTTAAAAGTAGCTTCTTATGAAGGAATAACATGGGAATAAAATGTTAGTATCTTATGAAATATTAAACTGAATAACCAGCAGGCAGACATGTTGGCTTCTACTTCTAAGTAGGCAGTAACTACCTCCACAAATACACTCCCAAAACAAGGAATTTGGCTGGAAATATAGTTCAGTGGTAGAACACTTGCCTAGAATTCATGAGATCATGGGTTCAATCCCTAGCATCACCACACACACACACACACACACACACACAAATTGAATTTCCAAGGAATTTATTCAATAAGCTGAGACTAAATAAGTATTTATTATTGCTTATCAACTAAATGTCAGGCACTCTGACAGGTACTTTTAAATCTTGATTTCTTAATAAAGATCATATGGTATGAATGAAATCATCTACATTTTGAAATGAAAAAAATCAAGACTTGGAAATGTTAAATGACTTGCCCATGGCTTTGAGTTAGCAAATGAAAAGCCAAGATTCAAACCATAGTCTATATCACTCCAAGGGACAAACTTTCCAGTAGATCATAGAAAGTTTTAAGTATCTAAGTGCAATTATATAAAACAGAATAAATAAATGGGGAAATGTGGAGTTTTCAAAAAAACTTTTAATTTTAACTTAATAAATTATATCTTTAATAACACTGGTCATAAAAATAAAATGATTTCTAAATATAAAAAATTACCCAGTGAATAATATGCAAACTTTAGGACTTAAATTTATAAGGAGTTTTACTACTATTATAGACACTTGAGTAAGTCTCCAAGAAGTAATTTATCCATATATGTAAGGTAATAAACATATGGCCTAGAATACCTAAAATAATAGTTTTTCACTAAAAATAATTCACAATTTTGTGGATTTTAATTGTTCCCATCAATTTTATTTATTTTGTTACCAGGGATTGAACCTGCGGCACTTAACCACTGGACCATATCCCCAGACCTTTTTATTTTTTATTTTGGGGTTGGGTTTTGTTAAGTTGCAGAGGACCTCACTATGTTGCTGAGGCTGGCTATGAACTTGAAATCCTCCTGCCTCAGCTTCCCAAGCCACTGAAATTACAGACATGCACCACACACTGTGCCAAGCCTAACAATGATTTAAATTGAATAAATAAAAAAAAAAGATTACAAAATACTTTTTAAAAAGTAGAGAGTAAAGGGCTGAGGTTGTGGCCCAATGGCAGAGCGCTTGCTTCACACGTGTGAGGCACTGGGTTCTATACTAGCATCACATAAAAATAAACAAAATAAAAACACTGTGTCCATGTATAACTAAAAAATATTTTAAAAAAAGGTAGAGGGTAAAAATATATTCATGAAGAGAAATTGGGACAGATGAAAATCTTTAAATGCAGTTACTCAACACTTTGAAACCAGTTCCAAACACTTAAATTTCCATATTTAAAAACTTGTCAAGGGGCTGAGGTTGTGGGTCAGTGGCAGAGCGCTTGCCTCGCACGTGTGAGGCACTGGGTTCGATCCTCAGCACCACATAAAAAAAAAATAAGTAAACCAAATAAAGCACTGTGTCCATGTATAACTAAAAAATATTTCAAAAAAAAAAAAAAAAAAAAAAACTTGTCAAATGTATTCACTCACATTCAATTTAAAGTAGATTCTTTCAAGCCAAGAGCAGTGGCACACACATGTAATCCCAGCGGCTCAGGAGGATCTCGAGTTTAAAGCCAGCCTCAGCAAAAGTGAGACACTAAGCAACTCAATGAAACCCTGTCTCTAAATAAAATACAAAATAGTGCTGGGAATGTCACTCAGTGGTCGAGTGTCCCTCAGTTCAATCCCTGGTACCCACTCTCCCCCCACACACAAAAAAGCTGATTCTTTCAAAGTACTACTGAAAGCTGAATTAAATAAAACAAAAAACATCAATCTTTTTAATGTCCATGAAGTAGCCTAAATACTTAGTTACAGAATTTAACCAAATGAGCAGATAGCACTTCTCATTTTAACAAAAATGTAAGAATAAATCACTGTGAAAAATATAAGAACACATTAAAATACTTCTAACATTAAAAACGTATATGATAAATAATATTAATTTCTACAAAGTTAAAGACAATTTTGCAAAAAGAGTTTAAATGAGTCTACATACCTAGTATTTAGGTGAGGTTCTAGTATTTCCCGAGCATGCTCAGGAAATCTCTTCCACAACTGGTGACCTCGGCCATTGTTCTGCATCTCTCTACAGTCATAAATAGAGAGTAACTCCTACAAATACATATTTTACGTTTTTAAGTCCAAGTTAAGCAGATAAATTTTTATACTAACCAATGTTCTACACATTATGGCTATAAAAAGACATAAAAAATGAGCAGAATTTTAAAATTGTGGAGCTATAAACTTCCTTACGACATTTATTTCAATGCCTAAAACCATTAAGGTAGCTTACTTACTAGTTTTTTGCAAAGCTATGACAACACTTGAATATGAAATCAGTTGATGCATAGTATGTACTGAACTATATAAAATAAGAGCTATTTGGAGGAAACAATGAAGTTTTCTATATTTGCAAAACTATAATCCTTTGAATTTTTCCTTTGCTGGGGATTGATCCCAGGACCTTATGCATGCTAATTATGTGGTATACTACTGAGCTATAACCCCAACTGCCTATCCATAGAATCTAATCTCTTCTGAATTATAATGAAAGCCAAGTATAAATCTAAAACAATACAAAATGGAAGATGTCTTGAATTCTAAGTCTAAACTACTGAGCTTAAAAATTCTAAAAATAGGATGCAAATGTTAATGATCAATTTGCTTATTACTATTCAAGCCCAGAGATTAAAAGGTTATATTTTCATTTCCTAAAACAAGCATTTACAGATGAAGAAAAAAATCCTTATTTTTAATATCTATCTTTAAAATAGGGTATTATTTATGTCTTACATCACCTATTACTCTTAGCTTCCTATTTCACTAAAAATGACCATAATTAATAGATGTTTTTCTGGTACTTATAAAATATAAGCACTATTTGAAAAAATACATATTTTAAACTTATACTTAGTGTATTTATTTTTAATTTTAATTTTAATTTTTTTGGTACTGGGATTGAACCCAGGGGTACTTACTCAATGAGCTACATCCCTAACCTTTTTTCTTTTGAGACAGGGTCTCACTAAGTTGCTTTGAGCACTCCTCAGTTGCTGTAGCTGGTCTTGAAGTTGCAATCCTTTTGCCTCACCCTCCCAAGTTGCTGAGATTACAGGTATGCACCACCATGCCTGGCATGTATACTTAAGGGGTTTTTTTAAAATTATTTTTTAGTGGTAGATGGACACAATAGCTTTATTTATTTATTTTTATGTGGTGCTAAAAATCGAACCCAGTGCCTCACACATGCCAGGCAAGGGTTCTACCACTGAGCTACAACCACAGCACCATATACTTATTTTTTAAATAAAACTAAGCATATAAAAAGTTCATAAAGTATCCAAATTCCATTTTTCATTTAACTTTAAAATGTTATGAAGTTTTGTTTGAAGGGCTGGGGTTGTTGCTCAATGGTAGAGTATTTGCCTCACATGCACAAGGACCTGGGTTCAACCCCTGAGTACCATACACATATACACAATTTTTTCATTGTTGTTTGAATTCAGCTTTTTCTAATATCCAGCAAAGGTGCTCTAAAAGCAGTCCTATTTCCAACAACAGACTTACTAGCTCAGCAATTCTTTTTGATTTTAAGACGTTATACTCTTAAAAACAGTAATATGAGCTGGGTGCGGAGGCACACGCCTGCAATCCCAGCACTTTGGGAGGCTGAGACAGGAGAATCGCGAGTTCAAAGCCAGCCTCAGCAACAGCGAGGTGCTAAGCAACTCAGTGAGACCCTGTCTCTACATAAAACACAAAACAGGGCTGGGGATGTGGCTCAGTGGTCGAGTGACCCTGAGTTCAATGTCCAGTACCAAAAAAAACCCAAAAAACAAAAACAAAACACTAATATGCTTACACTTATAGGCTTTCCTTATTCCATAGAGAAAAGACAGCAGCCAGGAGACTGCTACAGCTTCTGCTCTCATCCCTAAGCAAGCCTGCAATATCAGTTATATGTACCTATCTGATCTGCTTTCTTTCCTGTCATCATAGATGAATTGTCCTTGTTTCTAATTAAGGCTACCCCTTCCACTTGGGCACTGTATTCTATGCCTCTTTGCTTTAATTTAAAGTGTTATATCAGGGCTGAAGGTAGAGCTCAGTGGTAGAGTGTGTGCTTAGCCTGTATTAAAAAAAAATATTACATCAACTCACTCCTACATCATCACTTCTCTGTTCCCAGATAACAAAGAAATGTACTGTGATTTTTCCCATATTTACACCTCTTTCCTTCCCAGCTTCTCTCTCATTCTTCTTTTTAGTTATACATGACTATAGAATGTATTTTGACGTATTATACACACATGGAGTACATCTTCCTGTTTTTCTAGTTGTATATGATGTGAAATTACATTGGTTGTATATCCATGTATGAACATAGAAAAGTAATGACAGATTCATTCTACTGTCTTTCCTATTCCCACTCCCCCTCCCTTCCCTTCATTCCCCTTTGTCTAATCCAATCAATTTCTATTCTTCTCTCCCCACTTATTGTGTGTTAGCATTGGCATATCAAAGAGAACATTCTGTCTTTGTTTTTTTGGTACTGGGGATTGAACTCAGGGGTACTCTGGACCACTGAGCCAAAATTCCCAGCCCTATTTTCTGTTTTATGTAGAGACAGGATCTCAGAGTTGCTTAGTGCCTCTCACCATTGCTGAGGCTGGCTTTGAACTGGCAATTCTGCTGTCTCAGCCTCCCAAAGTGCTGGGATTATAGGCGTGCGCCACCGTGCCTGGCTGCTTTTGTTTTGTTTGGGATTGGCTTATTTCACTTAGCATGATAGTCTCCAGTTCCATCCATTTACCAGCAAATGCCATAATTTGATTCTTCTTTATGGCTGAGAATTATTCTATTATGTATATATACACCACATTTTCTTTATCCATGCATCTGCTGAAGGGCACCTAGGTTGGTCCCATAGCTTAGCTATTTTGAGTTGAGCTGCTATAAACATTAAGGTTGCTGCATCACTATAGTTATGCTGATTTTAAGTCCTTTGGGTATATACTGAGGGTGGGATAACTGGGTCAAAAGGTAGTTACCAATGGGCAATTTTCAATCCTTAAATTGTTATACTTGTAATCATCAGTTTACACAAAAGATTACACAATATTTCTTGAAACTCTTGTCTTCTAGAAATATCACATTATCTTACATCATTAGCAGTTCATTCTCAGTTTTCTGACTTATTCCTTCATCTTTTCTGTGACTGCTTACTATCTGGGCTCAATTACTAAAATCTCTCTTCTATATATATATATATATATATATATATATTTTTTTTTTAAACTTTTTTTGGAGATAGAGTCTTGCTGTTACCCAGGCTAGCCTCAAATTCCTGGCCTCAAGTGATCCTCCTGCCTCAGCATCCTGAGGATCAGTGGTAGAGTATTTATTTAAGCAAATGGGACCACAGTCCTATGTTACCGTGTCCCAGTTACTAGAATCTTTTAACCTATGCTCCTCTCTTGATTATCTCATTGACTGTTTTAAATATGCCACAATGAAAACATCCTAACTTTGTATCTATTATCTATATCTTTCATCATTAATTTCACACCTGAATGTCTAACCAAACACAAAACTTTCAGCAGAAAAACTAATGTAAAAAAGGGCAAAGATGGGCACAGTGGCATACACCTGTAATCCCAGCACTTTAGGAGGCTGAGACAAGAGAATTGTGAGTTCAAAGCCAGCCTCAGCAATAGCGAGACACTAAGCAACTCGGTGAGACCCTGTCTCCACATAAAACACAAAATAGGGCTGGGGATGTGGCTCAGTGGTTGAATGCCCCTGAGTTTAATCCTTGGTACAAAAAAAAAATAAAGAGCAAGGTGCGGTGGTGCATGCCTGTAATTCCAGTGACTCAGGAGGCTGAGGCAGGAGGACCACAAGTCCAAAAGCCAGCCTCAGCAATTTAGTGAGGCCCTAAGCAACTGAGACTCTGTCTCTAAAAAAAGGGCAGGGAAGGGAGCTGTGGCTGTAGCTCAGTGGTAGAACGCTTGCCTAGCATGCATGAGGCACTGGGTTCGATCCTCAAGACCACATATAAATAAATAATAAATGAATAAAATAAAGACCCATCAACTAAAAAAACTAAAAAAAAAAAAAAAAAAGGGCGGGCGGTGGGGAGTCTAGCGATGTGGCTCAGAGGTTAAGCATCCCTAGGTTCAATCTCGAGTACCAAACAAATAAATAATTAAAGGCAAAGAAAGTCACTAGAAAATTACTATATGTATGACAGACAAATGATTTTAATTATAGGTAAGTAGGCTTTAAATATGAATAAAAAATAGACCACATTAAGAGAAAAGTGGGAAAAGATCACTTAGAACTCACAAATAAAAATGTACTAAAGCGGTTATAATTATAACATAATAAAATAAATGCAAACTAAAAGATACCATTTTTCATTAGTTACTTTGGCAAAGATTTAAAATTTTATGATGACTTTTTAAAAAAATAAAATCCATCAAATGTGAACTGTATTTGTTCTCAGATTTATATTTCTACACATTTATACTATTGAAATATTCAGTTAAGTATAAGGAAATATACATGTGTTTCTTGAATCTTTTTTTGTAAAGGCAAAATATAGAATATTTTAAATAAATTTTGTAACTAAACTCTGGTACTTTCATTAAAGAGTGAATAAGAGGTATAAGTACTAACATGGAAAATTACCCAAGATAGACTGTTTAACAGAAGAAAATAAAATTATAGAACATTATAAATAATATGATCACATTGTTCGGTGAAAAAAATATATTTGTGTGCACATTAAAAGTTCAAAGAACCTATAATATTTTAATAGATATACTATGGTATTTTCTGAAAATACATGAATATATTACTTTGATAATGAAAATGATAATTAAAAAAATAAGTGTTTCATAAGGATAGAATTTACAACTTTTTTACTAGAATTCAATAATGTAAGGCCAGTAATGACTACTACATGCAAACATACTTACCTGAATGGCATAAGCAGCTGAATCTTGAGCTCGGCTATTATCTGCATATGCAAGGTAAGCCCTTGTTAGCTCCATCAATAATCCATAGGCAAAGCTTAAATCTTCTACTCCAGTCTCCATAAAAAGAAGAAAACAATTTAATAGTAATTGGTATACAAAATTTCTAAAAGTATACTGTGGGATTAGTTTAGTTTCCTAGTGAATTTAGCATAGAAAAAGGAAAGAATAGCAAAGTTCAAATGAAGTTGGTAACAAATGGCTAAAATGTTGTAAAACAAATGCATATCTCTTCAGATTATTTCATTAGGCTACTTTTAGAGTATTAGAATCAGTTTTTGAATAGTTCTGACAATTTGCAATTATTTGATTTTTAACTTTTAAAAAGCAAACTGGAGGGCTGGGATTGTGGCGCAGTGGTAGCGTGCTCGCCTAGCACGCGTGAGGCACTGGGTTCGATCCTCAGCACCACATAAAAATAAAATAAAGATATTCTGTCCACCTACAACTAAAAAATAAATATTTAAAAAAAAAAAAAAAGCAAACTGGAGGGACTGGGCTGTGGCTCAGTGGTAGAGTGCCTGCCTAGCATGTGTGAGGCACTGGGTTCAATTCTCAGCATATAAATAAATAAAATAAAGGTCCATTGACAACTAAAAAAAAATTTTTTTTTTTAAAAAGCAAATTGGATATGCATCACTCCCTTAACTGCATTCTTTTCTAGTGCTGGGGATCAAACCCAGCATCTTGTAAATGCTAGGGATGTACTCTGAGCTCTACCCCTAATTGCGTTCTGTAGAGTCCAAGAGTCACTTGAGAAACTCCAAGAAATAATTTCAATATAACCACTACTTAGATATTCGCTGACATACTAAAAGTTCCATTTAATTTTGTTTTACATGGATTGCAAATTCATTTGACTACAAAAACTTTTTAATATACACACTGTTAGAATACCCAGCAAAGCTTTATTTGCAAGAACACATGCACTAGATAGATGAGGCTCAAACTTTATTGCTTTAGGCTAAAGTGTTCCACAATGGTATTAATAAAGACTAAGAACTTACCTAAATTTTCTGATTTAGATCAAGCTGTCACTAAGGGTAACTTGCTTTTTAAATGTAATAATACACACACACACACACACACACACACACACACACATATCTCAAAAGATAAAGAAATCTTGTCATTCCAAATTATGATTACTTACCACAAATGTAAAATCTTTTCCTTGGGTTTCAGTTGTTGAGAAATCTAATCGACCTGGATCTATTGCCCCCAACTCCCCTAAACACTCCCCACAGAGTAGGCGAGCTTGAGAATTTGCATCTTGACAACCTTTCAAAAGCACTGTCACCAACTGTGAGATAACAGGCTCCACTGTTTCACTATCAGTTGCATATTTTATCAGTTTTTCCTAAAATAAAAATGGAGAGTTTACATATAACTCCAACAAACCCATGTTTTCCTAAGCTACAAAGCTTAGAAATATTAAGAAATATCTATCATAAATACTGAAAAAATTAAATTTCTCTATCTGCAATCTTCTCCATTAGTTTTTTTTAAATTTTAGCACATTTTATTTAACCCAGTATTTTCAAAAGATTATCATTCCAACATGTAATTGACATGAAAAAATCATTTGTAAGGTGTTTTACTTTCCTTTTACACTAATTCTTCAAAAGCCAGTATGTATTTTAAATCTTCAGCACATCTGAATTCCATTTCAAGTGTTAATATAACTTATGGCTAGCTCAATGGGTAGCACAGCCTCAAATCAACAACAAACCACACAAAACAAGGAGGTATCACTAAAATGCCCATAGAGGAGATAAAATGAAATATTAAAGAAATACTATATTAATACTGAAGAAGGCAGGAAGATCTGATAACTATACCCCACCCCCGAAACACCTCTGGGCCTGGTTATTTCTCCTGAATGTTCTTTTATAATATTTGTTTCCCCTACAGAGATTTTTTTAAGCTATTTCTACTGGAGTCAGTTCTGACAAAAAGTATATAGGTTTACAAATTTACTTAAATAGAAAAGTATAGCCTCTTGTAATTTTTAAAATACTTTGTTTTGAAGGTTTTTCTTTTTGTACTAGAGATTGAACCCAGCGGTGCTTAATCACTGAGCTACATTCCTAACCCTTTTTTATTTTTTATTTTGACAAAGTTGCTTAGACCCTTACTAAGTTGCTAAGAATGGCTTTGAACTTGTAATCCTCCTGCCTCAGCCTCTTGTGCTGCTGGGATTACAAATGTGTGCCACTGCACCTGAATTCGTCATTTCTTATTTACATATTTTTGGTTTCTATGTTTTTCCTTCATAAGACATTTACCTATTTTGCTAAGTCAGGGCTAGTATCTGCTAGGATATAGATAGGATGACATGTGTCTCTGAGTTCTTGTTCTTTTCTTATCTCCTGATGGGTCCTTTAAGCCCCCTTGCTTCTAATATTTTCTTCTTTCTTACCAACCTACAGTAAATTGATCCAGCTAGATATAGATGCTAAATGAAATTCTTACTGTAAAAAATATCCTATAACAATCTATGGCCACAAAATCTCATACAGAGTACTCAATTTTACCTAAGACTCCTGCAAATACACTTCCTTTCTTATTCTGCCTAGGTTATCTATTTTACTGGGAGCTTACACTGAAGGAACACTTGACAGGAAACCACCAGATGTAATTATCTTTTGTGATACAGGTGGCAAAAATGGAGCAGCTATGCAAGAAATGGCACTGCATTCTCAAATTTAGTGATTTACATCTAGCAGGTGATAATTGAGATGATGTCTCCTTACATTAAACTGTGACCAAGCCACCTGCTTAGAAATAATCTGAACTAGAAAACCTCTATGCCAATGGGACAGACCCTCTGTTATTCATAAGTCTCTTTGTCAAACAGACTAGAAGCCCCTCTAACCTATTTGATACCCAGGTATAAGTCTGGAGCAAGGGACAAATACAGGGCAGTTTCATTTTTATTTAGGGCAGGACTAAGGCTGTAACATTGATAATGTAGATATGTAGTTGTGAGGGCATAAAAATCTAAGCTGAAGGAGATTCTAAGCTCTTCACATCTGGTGGGATCATCTCTAGGTCGGCTGCTACTCACATTGGTTCTATAAGCTCACTGCCTCAGGAGCCATGGACTCTTTACTGACATGTATATCTTCCATCCACATCTATCATGGAAAGAAACAACCCAGTTTTGTTAGCTAGCATCATGAGAGTCTTAGGCTCTCACATCTAACCACATGGATTCCTTTTTTTTTTACTGGGAACTGAACTCAGGAGTACTTGACTACTGAGCCACATCCCAGCCCTAATTTGTATTTTATTTACAGACAGGGTCTCACTGAGTTGCTTAGTGCCTCGCCAAGTTGCTGAGACTGGGTTTGAACTCTTGATCCCCCTGCCTCAGCCTCCCAAGCTGCTGGGATTACAGGTGTGTGCTACCACGCTCAGCTACCATATAGATTCTTCAGATGCAAAAATATGTAATACAATTAAATTTTTCCCAGTTTATTGATAAGCCATCTGGCATTTTTTTTAAAAAAATATTTTTTAGTTATACATGGACACAGTATACTTATTTTGTTTATTTATTTTTTTAATGTGGTGCTGAGGATCGAACCCAGTGCCTCACATATGTGAGGCAACTGCTCTGCCTCTGAGCCACAACCTCAGTCCACAATCTGGCATTTTGAATACAAGTTTACGCTATCATCAAGATTATGAATAATCTCAATTATGTTGCAAAGGAAAAGAATAAAATTCACTGGCTCCTTGAAAAAGTAAACTTAAAATTTAGCTTCATTAATGCAAAGAGTTTACTCACTCAAAATGTAAACTGGTAAAATTGCTAACATTTTGACAGATACCTATAGAAAATTATACCAGAAGACTCAAACTCCTGATATACAAACATATAAATCTTTACTTAGGAAGATGCAATAAGCGAAAATATAACCATAAAATCATGACCTTTCAAAAACAACAATTTCAGCAAATCGTAACTCAGGCTAATCAATTACTGATTTCTCAGTTGGATCTGATAATCCAGTTAAAATAAAAACTCTTCTTTCAGCAGTTTGAATTGCAGTGCAATGAAGGAACAGGTAGTGGATCTCACTATGGGTCTAATGAGACTTTTCTCTGCCTTACTTGTCTAGGCTTCAGCAGAATTTGAATGGCTGGTGGTTAAGACTGGGAAGGATTTTCGAAAGGGCCAAGACAAAGGTGGTTTCCAGTTTGCAGTTCCCTGTGGGCATATTCATTGACACCTGAAATCTAGGACAACCAGTCATGGATGTGTGGGTGTGACTTCTACTGTGTACAGTGCAGCCATCCTGCAGTACCTCAATGCACAGGTACGTGAACTAGCAGGAAAAGCATCAGAAGTCTTAAAAGGTAAAGTGTATTACCCCTCGTCACTTGCAACTTGCTATATCCATGGTGATGAAGAATTACAGTTGTTCATCAAGGTTACAACTGCTGGCAGTGGTGTCATCCCACATATCACAAATCTCTGACTGAGAAGAGAGGACAAGAGAAAGGACATACTGTCTAAAGGATGCCTGGATTCCTTATCATCTCAGGATTCTAAATACTTTATCAGCTGTCCAGTGTTGATGATTCCAACATTTCTGTGAAAAACACAATTTTGCCTTTTTATAATTCTATTTGTGCAAGTTGGACGTTTAATCAGCTTTCCAACCAAATTTCTGCATTCAAGTCTTAACCATATTTAAGTTGTTACTGTGGCTTCAAAAAGAAGCTATTAATTCTGAAGTAGTGGGTTTTGATGGAACTGACTTTTTAAAAAATTGTTTGGATTTTAATATTGTGATGCAGAAGTCGTAGGAATGAACATTTGGTTTCGTATAGACATTATTTACACTCCGAGGATAAGTTCAATAAAATCTGTCCCACACCACCAAATTTACTTCTTTCATTGAATCTGAGTCTCAAATATTTTTAATTGTTATCTCAGCATACCTTATTTTATTGTTTTCATTTCTTATTTATTATATACATGTGTGTATACATATTTATGTATATGTGCATGTGTGTGTGTGTGTGTACACATTTTTTTTTTTTTTTTTTTGCAGTTCTAGAGATCGAACACAGGGCCTTATGCATGTCAGGAAAACACTACCATTGAGCTACATCCCTAGCCCTTAGCATACCTGGTTTTTATACAAGGTTTCCTTCAAGCTTGTAAGAGCATGAATACGAACATCTACATTTTCATGTTGAATTGCTTTCATGGATAGCTGAAGGGTTGTTTGAAGATCTGTACTCTCAGAAGTTTCCTACATATAGAGCACCGACAGACATGCTTTATTAATTATCTTAATAACTATTTCTGAAGGCCTGAATTCCCTATATGGTTACCATTAAAGTAAAGTATACTCCAACAAAAATCAGTTTTAACAAATAATAAAATTTCTATCTATTACTTTGCAAAGTATATGTCACTGTTAGTACTTCTCAGGGAAAAGGATTTTATTCTAAAATCTTTAGACCCAGATTTTAATTCCAACTAAATAAAAATTTACTTATCTAAAATAAATGCTTCCTGACCATAAGTACGAGTTCTCCTTACTTATGGAGGGCTGCACTATAGGTTTGATGCAGGTCTACAGATGAGGTATATAATTCTAATTCACCTTTTACTACTTAAGGTGAAACTTAAGGTCAAGTATCCCACCTTCTGCCTTAAAATGCCATGACATCAACATTAATATTTTCATTACTTCAGAGGGCTCACTAGACTTCAAGATGTTGGAACTAAATTTACTCCCCTTCTAAAGATCAAGAATCATTTAGGAGGCTGGGACTGGGGCTCAGTGGTAGAGCACTTGCCTAGCACATATGATGCACTGGGTTCGATCCTCAGCACTACATACATACATACATACATAAAGGTAAAAAAAAAAAAGAATCATTTTAGATCTCATCTATCTGTATCATGAATTGTAGCACAACAAAACAAGAGTCACCCACAGCTTTTCTTTCTTCTTTAAGAGGATGCAGCTTTGGCAGCTTCTTTTTGGAACTGTAATAAGGATATACCAGCCTGGGTAATAAAGGCATAAGAACTGTATTATTTGCTCTTTGATCTATCTAATGCTATTGTATCTTTCACCTAAATTCTAAAACTTCCCTAAAGAAGTCATGGTTTCATGGTGGCATTATTTAGCCACCAGGAATTAGCCATCACAGTATGATTATATTATCCCTACACATGACTCTAATGGAGTCAAAATTATCCTACTCAGTGCATTGTAGGATAATTTTGTATCTAGTATCTTTCAAAGCATATACAAAAAATTAAATACCTTTCTGTATTCCTGGAGAACTGCTTGGATCTTTTTTAATTCTGGATGATCAGGCAAAAAGTATATTTCATGAAGAAAATCTTGCACAGCATCCCTAACAGTTGGGGAAAAAAAGTTATTTGCCAATATGAATATTAAAAATATATAAAATAAGAGTTGAAATTGGGGTCAATTTAATTCACTTAGAAGTGCTAGCTGATTACTGACATGCAAAATATTCTTCCTAACTATGTCTAGGATATTCAGTTATATTAACAGTACCAAATAACCAAAGCTAAGAAAATCATCCTATCAAAGTCTGATACATTGGTGGCCCCAAGTAAACTATGTTTCTCAGAATACATATACATATATACAGTCCTTTTCTTTTTATCTGGTTAGGCGTGTGACTTGCTTTAGCAAACACTGTGGCAGAAGATATGGTGTTCCAGTATAGCGCCTAGGCATTAAAACTGCCTGGCAGCTTCCATTCTATTTGTAGAAAGTAGGGTCACCATGCAAGAAGTCTGACCACCAAGATGGATAGGACACATAGAAACAGGCTCTAAGACTACATAGGAAGAGCAAGAAGCCCAGCCCAGTCTACCTGCCAGCTGAATGTAATCATACCAATGACATTTGGTAAGACCAGCAGACTCAATCCACATTACAAAATTATACATAAAAATGCTCACTATTTTAAGGTGGTAAGTTTTGGGATTACTTATAATATAACAATAGACAGCCAAAGCCAACCATAAGGCATGGATTTTCATAAAGAACTTTGGAGAAAAATACATATTTTTTAATTGAAGCTGTTAATTTTTAATTAGCTTATACATATAATAAATACCCTAAAATTCTGGGTCCCAATATAAGTATTTCTCATGAATGGTCAAAATTATATTTAAAAAATGTTTGACATCTCTGGCAATTAAATAAATGCAAATTAAAACTACACTAAAATTCCATCTTATTCCAGTCAAAATGGTCATTAACAAAAATACAAGTAATAAATGTTGGCGAGGATGCAGGGAAAAAGGCACACTCATACATTGCTGGTGTGACTGCAAATTGGTATAACCACTCTGAAAAGCAGTATGAAGATTCCTTAGAAAATCTGGAATGGAACCACCATTTGACCCAGTTATCCCACTCCTTGGTTTATACCCCAAGGACTTAAAATCAGCATACTACAGTGATGCAGCCACATCAATGTTTATAGCAGCTCAATTCACAATAGTCAAGCGATGGAACCAACCTAGGTGCCCTTTAACAGATGAAAGGATAAAGAAAATGTGGTATATATACACAATGGAGTATTATCAGTATCAGTATCAGCCATAAAGAAGAATCAAATATGGCATTTGTTGGTAAATGGATGGAACTGGAGACTATCATGCAAAGTGAAAGAAGTCAATTCCAAAAAGCAGAGGCAGAATGTTTGCTCTATACGTGGATGCTAACACATAATAAGAGAGAGGGAAGGAAGAACAGAAGTTCACTGGATTAGACAAAGGGGAATGAAGGGAAGGGCGGGTGGGAATAGGAAAGACAGTAGAATGAATCGGACATAATTTTCTTATGTTCATATATGAATACATGACCAGTGAATCTCCACATCATGTAAAACTGTAAAACTGGTATCTTAATTAGAATAAGTTATACTCCATGTATGTGTAGTATGTCAAAATACACTCTACTAGCCAGGCGCGGTGGCGCAAGCCTGTAATCCCAACACTTAGGGAGGCTGAGACAGGAGAATCACAATTTCAAAGCCAGCCTCAGCAATGGCAAGGCGCTAAGCAACTCAGCGAGACCCTGTTGCTCAGTGGTTGAGTGCCCCTGAGTTCAATCTTTCCAGTACCAAAAAAAAAAAAAAAACTCTACTATCATGTATACCTAAAAAGAACAAATAAAAACATTTTTAATAAGTATTTCAGAGTAGTCTTCATTAACTCATGCAACAAATATGTATTCAATAACTATTATGTGCTACTATGCACTGAACACTGTGCTAGACACAGTGCTAGAGAGACGATAAACAAATCCAAAATTATTCATTCATTTAGGGAGCTTAAGATCTCCTAACAAGCACTGTGCAAAAGAGGACTTTATTTTGATATGAAGAAGAGAAGCCAGGCACAGTGGTGCATGCCTGTAATCCCAGCACTTTGGGAGGCTGAGACAGGAGGATGGCGAGTTCAAAGCCAGCCTCAGCAATGGCGAGGCACTAAGCAACTCAGTGAGACCCTGTCTCTACACAAAACACAAAATAGGGCTGGGGATGTGGCTCAGTGGTCGAGGGCCCCTGAGTTCAATCCCCGGTATCAAAAAAACAAAAGAAGAGAAATGAGTACAGTATCTATAATAAACAGCTATGATATAAATATTTCCATAACAATTTTAAAAAGATATGTGAAAAGTGATATTAGTTATTGATTTTTTTTCTTGTTTTACCATGTACAAAATGACAAGAAAGTGAAAATAAAAACTATTTGGAATATATAAAAATATATTAATTTTTCCTTCTTCTGTGCTTTCTCCTTGATTGGACAGTTTCTGGAAATGATTAAAGGGAATGACAATAGCACATAGGCAATAGCACCTATTTATCTGCACGTAGGTAGCAGATGAATAGGTAGTAGTACTTAAATACCAACTTTTCAGAAGGAAAGTAACTATGATATACAAAAGTCAGTGAAGAAATAGAAAAAAATTAAAATGTAAAGGAAGACAGCCTAGGCTAAAGAGCAGCCCGAGTCAAAAATACAAATGAGATGAAGTAATGAATGCTCTGTCAATAGCTGTCCACATTAGGTAGAGCCTATTTTAGAAAATCATTGGGAAAGATTTTAAGAAATAAAAGTGGCCAGCTTTTAGAAAGCCCTGAATGTCAAGCTAAGTAGTGTAGAATTTATCAGTTAGAAAACAAAGCAGCACAGAACGTTTCTATATGCTGGAATAATACAGGTGGAGACGTTTTTAAAAGATCCGTCTAACAAAAATATTAAGGATGTGATAAAAGCTTAAAGTAATGTAGGCTAGTTTAAAGAGTTTTAAATGTAAATATAATGGAAACAATACCACAGTCAAAACAGCATAAATTCAATATATAATTACCCTCCAATAATTTCAATTAACTTTAAACTTTTAAGAAGTGAACAGTTCCACATTACCAACAGTAATCCCAATACTTTGAGACCTAAGAATACAGTGAAAAAGTTGCTACTTTAATTAGTAATTTTAGTTATAATACCTGTTTTCGATTATAAGGTAGTGAAAGATGGCTGCGGTTTCTTTAGGCTGGATGTGTATGAGAGGTAACAAAGCTACTATCACATGGCTGAGGAGGGAGCCCAGATAAGCATGATCCAGGCAACGAACAAAGCAGTCCCAAGCTCTATGCAAAGAAACAAAACAAAACAAAAAATTAAGTCCCATCATTTTTATCACTTGTAAAGTTCCATCAATTAGTTATTAGTTGAAGAAATAATGATACATGTGTCATAGATTACAAAGCAGCTTTAAAAAATGAAATAAAGATCAGTAGTATATACCCAAAGTGATGTTCAAATTATATTGTCAAAATAGCAAAGTAAAGAAAAAAAAAAGTAATCTAGGGCAGAATTAATATAAAAAGCAATTTTTATGCGTGTGGATTTGATCATACAGATGGTCCCTGACTAATGATGCTTCAACTTAAAAAGACTTTTTGACTTTACAATACTGCAAATGTGATTATGTACTTAGTAGAAATCATTATTTCAAATTTTGATCTGTCCCTGGCCTAATGATATGTGCTACAATTCTCTCTTCTGATGCTGGGCCACAGCTTACACTTGCCAAGCAATCATGACGGTAAACAACTTAACTGCCCCATACAGCATATCATGGTATTTAAGAAATTACATAAGATAGTCAATGTTTTAGTATAAAATAGGCTATGTGCCAGATGATTTTATCCAACTCAAGCTAAAGAAACTGTTCTGAGCTTAATTCATTTAAGTTAGGTTATACTAAGCTATCACATCCAATAGGTTTAGGCATATTAAAAACATTTCCACTTGTGGTATTTTCAACTTAAAATGATTTTATTGGGAGGTAATTCCCACTCCTGTAGGTCAAGGAGCATTTGTGCTTTTAAAATGAGAAGATAAACAGAAATGAATGCCTGTAGGGGTCAGGAATACAAGCTAGATTTCTCCCAGTATAACTTGTTAAATGGACTATGTAAATGTTTTATATGGTATTTTTCTTTTTTCTTTTTTGTACTAGTGAAGTGTGAAACCAGGAGCATTCTACCTCTGAGCTACATCCCCAGATATTTTTAAAAACTTATTTTGAAACAGGACTTTGCTAGGTTGTCCAGGCTGGCCTCAGACTTGCAACCCTCCTGCCTCAACCTCCCGAGGAGCTGGGATCGAAGACTTCTATCACTGTGCTGAGTTGATTTTTAAGCTAAATAAAAAGAAAGAAACAAAGCAACCCTTTAAAAAAGTTGATTTTTTGTTTAGTTTTTTGTTTCTGACACAGGGCCTTGCTATGTTGCCAAGGCCAGTCTCTAATCTGCAATCCTTCCATCCTAACCTCCTGAGGAGCCAGAATTATAAGCACACACTACTGCATCCAGCTTTGTTTAAAATTTTGTTTAAAATTTTACTCCTAAAAATTTTAAACAAACTGAAACAACTAAACCTAACTAAATATCAAGTTGGTGGCATATGTACACAGAAAATAATAATTTCCCATGACTTTAAAA
This sequence comes from Geosciurus inauris, assembly GCA_004024805.1. NCBI lineage: Eukaryota > Metazoa > Chordata > Mammalia > Rodentia > Sciuridae > Geosciurus > Geosciurus inauris. The sequence goes on along the minus strand of PVHX01003000.1, from coordinate 61,461 downwards.
CACATTATTCTGACTGCACATCTCTGTTGAGTATTTTTTTTAAGGAAAAAAAGAACCTCTGAAAAGCTTAAATTGCATGTGACAATCTTACTGTTAGCAGTAATATTGAAATTGTCATTTTTAAGTCAAATGTGTTTAGACAAAAAGAACAAAGGCAATAGGAACAAAAGTACTGAATATACAGAAAAGAAATAAAATGTAAAATCAAAAGACTTAAGTAAAAATTAGATATTTCATTTGGATTGAAAATATACAAATAAACTGATGATTTTTTTCACTTTATAAAATAATACAAATATTCTAGTGGCATTAAGACTTAGAAGCAATGACAATAGCAACTGTCAGTAGCAATAAGTAGACCAAATGAGTGCCCAGATTGAGAATTAATCCTGGTTCAAAGGAACCAGAGCTAGAGATCCTTAAAGAAATTGCTGATTCTGGGTCAGGGGCAAGAAATGTCCAAGATGAACCAGGACATCTTATGCTGGAAAGCACACAATCTATAAAAGATTAACGGGGTAGTCAAAAGTCATAGGTAACAATCTAAAAGGATCTCTGCTGGCTAAAGGTGGGACAAACTGGATAATAAAAATAAATATGATTTTCATGGATTAAAATTGATCAAATTTATGCAAATCCATGGGGCTAAAATGATAAAAAAAGAGAAGAAAAATTTTACTGGAGATTGTTAGGGCATAATACCTGTATTCTGAAAATTGACAGAAATATTAAAATATTTATCTTGCCTATCCTGTATGAATTAATTTCCTATATGAACTGTTTCACAATGGCTCATTGTTTAATGTGGAATTTTGCTTTATTTAATAAGCATTCCATCTAATAAATACAAAAAAATAATTTACCATCTATAATGAAATACTGGACTTAGAAATGATCACTAATTAATGTTAAAATCTTTAGATAAAAGATCAAAGAAACTTTATGTTATAGAGAGATTCAGGCTGATAAAACCAAACCTACTAATTAATCTTAGCATCACTAGAAGTGGACAACCATATATTATGTGACTCATTTTTTAAGATAATAGAAGCACAAAGTCCCAAATATAAGGCATTTTCCCCTAACAAATTGAACCTACATATATAATCAATCATCTGTATCTAACTACCAGTTTATATGGAAAAACAATGGAAAAGCAATGAGGTAGAAGAAAATGTTAAATCAGCAATCAGCCAAATCCTACATTCCAAAATCTTTTTTTTTAATTATTTTTTTAATTTAATTATTTTATTTAAATGCGTTTCAAGTCATAGTACATATATAGAGCTCAATTTTTCCATTTCTCTGGTTGCAAACCAGACATAGTCACACCATTTGTGTCTTCATACATGCACCAAAGGTAGTGATGACGATCTCAATCAACCATCATTACTATACCCATTCCCCTTTCCTCCCTCCCACCTCCCCCCTACCGCATCCAGAGTTCCTCCATTTCTCCTATGTCCCCCATTCCCACCCCACTTAAGTATCATCATCCACTAATCAGAGAGAACATTCGGCATTTGGTTTTTTGGGATTGGCTTACTTCACTTAGCATAATATTCTCCAATTCTATCCATTTGGCTACAAATGCCATAATTTTATTCTCTTTTATTGCTGAATAATATTCCATTGTGCATATGTACCACAGTTTCTTTATCCATTCATCTATTGAAGGGCATCTGAGTTGCTTCCATAGTTTTGCAATTGTGAATTGTGCTGCTATAAACATTGAAGTGACTGCTTTACTGTAGTGTGCTGTTTTTAAATCTTTTGGGTATAGGCCAAGGAGTGGGATAGCTGGATCAAATGGTGGTTCCATTCCAAGTTTTTTAAGAAATCTCCATACTGCTTTCCAGATTGGTTGCACCAATTTGCAGTCCCACCAGCAATGTTTCAGTGTACCTTTTTCACTACATCCTCGTCAACACTTATTGTTGCTGGTATTTTGGATAGCTGCCATTCTGACTGGTGAGATGAAATCTGAGCGTAGTTTTGATTTGCATTTCTCTAATGGCTAGAGATGATGAACATTTCTTCATATATTTATTGATTGTATATCTTCTTTTGAGAGGTTTCTATTCAGCTCCTTAGCCCATTTATTGATTGGGTTGTTTGTTTTTTTGGTGTTAAGTTTTTTGAGTTCTTTATATATCCTGGAGATCAGTGCTCTATCTGATGTGCATGTGGCAAAAATTTGCTCCCAGAATGTAGGCTCTCTATTCACCTCATTGATAGTTTCTTCAATGAAACTATCTGAGAAGCTTTTTAGTTTAAGTCCATTCCATTTATTGATTCTTGCTTTTATTTCTTGTGCTATAGGAGTCTTGTTAAGGAATTTGGGGCCTAATCCAACATGATAGAGACTTGGGCCTACGTTCTCCTCAATTAGATGCAGGGTCTCTGGTCTAATTCCTAGCTCTTTGACCCACTTTGAGAAGAGTTTTGTGCATGGTGAGAGATAGGGGTTAAGTTTCATTTTCCTGCAAATGCATTTCCAGTTTTCCAGCACCATTTGTTGAAAAGGCTATCCTTTCTCCAATGAATGTTTTTGGCACCTTTGCCTAGTATGAGATAGCTTTATTTATGTGCATTACTCTCTGTGTCTTCTATTCTGTACCATTAGTCTACATGTCTATTTTGGTGCCAGTACCATGCCATTTCTGTTATTATTGCTTTATAGTAAAGTTTAAGGTCTGGTATTGTGATGCCTCCTGCTTCACTCTTCTTGCTCAGGATGGCTTTGGCTATTCTGGGTCTCTTATTTTTCCAAATGAATTTCATGATTGCCTTTTCTATTTCTATAAGAAAGGACTCTGGGATTTTAATTGGGATTGCATTGCATCTGTATAGCGCTTTGGGTAGTATGGCCATTTTAATAATACTGATTCTGCCTATCCAGGAACATGGGAGGTCTTTCCATCTTCTAAGATCTTCTTCAGTTTCTTTCTTTAGTGTCTTGTAATTTTCGCTGTAGAGGTCTTAACAGTCACTATGTGTTGGAGGATAAGCTACTACGTAAGAGCCCAAACATCCAAATGTGTGATGTGTGTACCTTGTTTACATTCTGATTCAAACAAATCAACATCTCTGAGGCCAACTTGGACAACCTAGTAAAATCCTATTTCAAAATAAGTTTTAAAAAATGTCTGGGGATGTAGCTCAGACATGGAATGCTCCTAGTTTCAAACTTCTCTAGTACAAAAAAGAAGAAGAATACCATATAAAATATTTACATAGTCCATTTAACAAATCAACATCAAAGTATCTTTATTGTTGAATACGGACTAGTTTTAGCTAATATTAGGAATTTCTATTAATTCTGTTAAGTATAAGAGCTAAGTATAGTTGTGCTAAGCATAATAGTTTATGATTGTTTTTCTTCCTGGTACTGGGAATTAAACCCATCACTGAAATACATGACTAGCCTTTTAAAAATTCTTTTATTTTGAGACAAGTTCTCTCTAAATTGCCTGGATGGCCTTGAACATGCAATCCTTCTCCCTCACCCTTCCATGTGCCACTGTGTCCACCTCATGATAGACTCTTCTTTTTGTTTTGTTTTAAATGCCTTTATCCACTAGGCACATTTGAAATATTTGTATAACAATGTGAAAATGGAATTTTCTGTAAGATAGTTCATCTAACATCAAAAACGATGGAGGTAGAATACATTATCAATGTGGATCATAGCTGAGGAAGGGAAACAGAGAAGGGGGGGTCCTATAATAACTCTTCTATTTCCTATTATGATAAAAAATTTCCATAATAAATTTTTTTAAAGAAGAAAGTATACTGTATTTTAAATATAAATAGCCTCTTAATTATTTATGGTTTAACCCAATTTCCCTCAAACAGATAAGAGTTCAAGTTAGTGCTACCGAAAAATGCAAACACACACACACACCCCCCCAATGAACTTAGGCAGGCATTTACCTGCAGCACAATTCAGGAAAATCATCCTTGAATCGAAGGCCAGTTCTCAGTGTGGTCATCATCTTCACTCTTACAGAACTGACATGTTTGGGGCCCATCAACTTCATCAAAGACATCAAGCTATTCAAAGCCTATAAATTAAGTAGTACTTTAAAATAATGCTTACAAACAAGTTGTCAAAAGCAGATTAGCCCTTAGGACAAGTACTTCCAACCCAAATCCCAGGGTATCATGTATTTATAAACAAGACAAAAGGTCTGATAAATGTTGGTTAGTTCATTTTGTCAATTTATGTAGGAATTAGAAGTTTGAAAAATGCAAGTTAAGTTCTGCTTTTTGTTCCCCTTGAAGATATCTGTTATGATCTAATGGTCCTCTAGAATTGTAAATTTTCAAATTTATTATTGATATAATGCATATTGCTTAACTTTCTTGATATGTATCCCAAATTGCTATTTAGCAAAAATAGAAACTGAACTGAATTAAAATCCTTTGAATTTTGAGCCTTTTAAAAAAAAAAAATTTGAAGTAAATGGCATGCCTCATAATAGTTAAGGAAATTTTTGTCCTAATGACACTGAATTCAAGATGTTCTGAGTGTAGTAAAACAAACAATTGATGATACATACAGACCCAGAACTGCACTGACAGCTTCAAGTTCTAAGAAAGATGACTCAAGTGAGGCATAGTGGCGCATGCCTGTAATCCCAGCACTTTGGGAAGCTGAGGCAGGAAAATGGCGAGCTCAAAGCCAGCCTTAGCAACCAGGAGGTGCTAAGCAACTCAATGAGACCCTGTCTCTAAATAAAACACAAAATAGGGCTGGGGATGTGGCTCAGTGGTTGAGTTCCCCTGAGTTCAATCCCTGGTACAAAAAAAGAAAGAAAAAAAAGAAAGATGACTTTCTTTCTTTTGATGACTCAACCTTAATTATGTGCTAAAACATCCAAGTTCTTTATAATGCAAATGCTTCTTTTCTTAGATTTGAGGTAAGTCTCTCATTTGAGATAACAGTAAGAAAGATGCCATGTAGATGAAACAGAAATTGTGTAGGGAATTAAATTCACTAGTTAACACCAAAACAAGACATTGGTTGCTGAAATTTTTAGAGTTTACTGTTATAACATGTCTTCATGGATCCTTTATTAAGAGAAGAGGAATAAAATACATAAAAGCTTTCATTCATACGTTTTTATTATAATCTTACTGACTACAAGGGTAGAAAGCAACAAAAAGAAAAATTTTATCAATTTCTAAAATTTTGTCCCAGTCTATAGAATGAAAATGTTCAGCAGTGACTATTGCAGCAGCCATCATGAAACTTCATTGTACCCAACCACTTAAACATAAGCTGACAAATAAGCAAGTTGCCTTACTTTATAAAACTTTACATTTTGGTATTCAAAAACAAGCTGGGAGCCAGTATTGTGGTGTACACCTGTAATCCCAGCAGCTCAGGAGGCTAAGGCAGGAGGATTCCTAGTTCAAAGCCAACCTCAGAAATTTAGCAAGGCCCTAAGCAATTTAGCAAAACCCTGTCGTGAAATTTAAAAATTTTAAAAAGGGCTAGGGATGTTGCTCAGTGGTAAAGTGCCCCTGGCTTTAATCCTCAGCACCAGAAAGAAAGAAAAAAAAAACAAAACCAAAAGACAAACACACAACATGGGCCATGACCACATTAGACCCATTTCAATTATGCAACTTTTGTTTGAGCTATAAGTGATTGCTAGTCTCTGTCTTCTATTGGCCTGGATGTTATGATGATATGGAGCCAGAAGCCACTGAGGTCATTATCTGGCAATTGAGTATAAGGCCAATCCTGGTGAATCTCAGCCAAGAGATTGATTCTAACAGTGTACTTCATTTGTTTTTGTGGTGCTAGGGATAGAACCCAAGGTGTGGTGCATGCTAGGCAAGCTTTCTACTACTGAGCCATACTCCAGCCCTCTAAGAAAGTTTTTTGAGTCCAGAATCAAGTTATGGCTGAAGCTATATTATCCTTACACTTTTAGATTTATAGAGCCAACGAATTCCTTTAAGTCATTTTGGGTTGGACTTTCTATCACTCATAAACAGAAGAACTACAAGTTATACAATTCCCACTTTTAGATTCCCCGAAACCTTATAAAGTTGTTCAGCAATATACAATTAGAAATGTTTGATTTTTTTTCTTTTTTTGGCTAGAAGTGGAAATCACATTTCTTGCATGTTCTATATGAATTCTATTCCAGTGCTGTATAACTCAATTATCACTACTTACCATTTTCTTATCTTCAATGCCAACACTGGAGCTCAGTAACTGCATGTTAAAGAAAGCCAAAATGCCTAACAACTTCGGTTGCAAATAATCAGCCTAGGAGAGAAGAAAAACCCCAAATATTATGTAAGTTTAATACAGATCAAATTTCTGCATGAGAAATTTGTTAATCAATTATTTGATTAACTGCATTTATATTTTATCTAGCCAGACTAGAATATTAGAAATAAACATACAGTGTATTTAAGTTTCTCCAAAAGCCTGTATTTTCCCATCTAGTATTTAAAGAAATAAGTGAAACTGACTTATAATCATCATAATGAAATATGGTTAGATAGTACAGTAATGAAAAAACCATGAACTTTTGATTCATGGAAGGAGCTGTGGTAGTATCTTCAGAATCAAGAGTGGAGAAAAAGAAGAATAGAGAAAGACAAGTGACTTACTACCTTTATTCTATGACACTTAGAGCTAAACTGGAAAAAAAAAAGCACTTGATTATAGTACCTTACCAGAACCATAGTTTGACATATTGACAGTATCCCTTGAGGTAACAGTGACAAAGGGGTATAAGACTATGGGCATCAACAGTTGCAGGGCAGATACAAATCACTGACTACACCACTCTGAGTCTCCAGAAGCAACTAGAGTAAGCCTTTCTAAGAGAGAATCCTAAAGATAAGGCCATGGGCTTTAAGTCAAGTCAACTCTGGTTTTCAATCCAAATATTGACCCTTTCTGATATGTAATCTTATATAAGTTACTTAACTCCTCCAAGTCTATAAAATGGGAACAGTGAAAGCACCTATTACATGGAGTTGCTGTAAAGGTAAAATAAGATGTTTTTTTGTAGTTAAGTGCTAAATCAATTTTAAGTTGTTTATACACTTGTGATTACTCCATAAAGAATATTTCTTTCTCAAAATCTTTATATTCTGGCAGGGAAAATGGTAAACAAAAGAGCTGGGGATGAGTGGCAACTGAAGTATTTTCCAACTCTAGAAGATGCCATGATTTGGTGTTGGGACATCTACTTTACATATCTTGAGGTTACACACACCGCCAAAGGGAAAAGAGTAGGAGAGGGTGTAATAACGCACAGTGGGAGGAACTAGAAAGCCTACATGTTTCTCTAGAACTGATACTGGGGCAAAAATTTTTCTCAATAAGCACAAAAAAATCTTGTTTATCAAGCCCCAAATTATATTTTGTTTTGTAAACTTTTGATTTGGATTGAAACTTAACTTTAGTATAATAAGCTAGAATTCCAGCATATGCTTCTTAAATAAATGCAGATACAGATGGCACTCATAAATCTATATCAATATTCTAATTTTAAAGTTCTTGCATTTAGACAAATAATTCTTTGAGTTCATTCTGCCACTCAGCACATATATGTTGCACATACCTAGAATACTGAGCTAGGTACAGGAACACAAGATAAACAAAGTCACTTTCCCATTACTTTATGTGGTAAGCTAGTTTACTAAATTAATACATAAATACATGTTAAGTGCTACAAGAAAACATACATGATCAAGTGATAGAAAAGACTTGGAATGAGTGAATTTAGATGGGGTGATCAGGAAACTTTGAAATCTAAAAAATGAGAAAGAGCCAGGAGGTTACTTCAAGAAGAGAGACCATATACAGCAAAGGCCTGAAGCCAAAAAAGCTTGGTATGTTTAAGAAACACAAAATAAACAGTGCTGAAACATAAAAGAAAGAAAGAAGAGTTGTACAAGCAGAAAGGCAGGCAGACCTATGGCTTCACAGATTTTAAGAGCAATGAAAACCACAGAAGAAATTTAAACAGAGGAATGATATGAGTGTGTAAAAAGAACACTCCAAATGCTGTGTAAATAGTTGATTGTAGGGAGAAAAGAATGAAAGGAGAGAGTAGTTAGGAGGCTTCTATAGTTATCCCAGAAGAAAATAATAGGTGTTTGTGTGAGAGTAGTGGCAACAAAGAGGGAAAGATATTTTGAAGGCATACCAGATAAGACCTGCCCACAGCTTCATGTATAAAAGATAAAGGAAATGGAGGGCTCATGAATGCTTTATAGGTTTTGATTGAAGCAAGTGGGTACAATCAAACAGTGGTACAGTAATACCATTTTCTGAGGTAGGGAAACCTAGGAAGAAAGAGGTTAGGGAGGGAAAATCAGGATTTCTTTTTTCTTTTCTCTCTCTCTTTTTTCATGCTAGAGATTGAACCTAGTGCCTCATGAATGCTAAGAATGCACTCTACCACTGAGTATGCTAGTGGAAAAAGTTTTTTAACAGGCATGTTATGTTTGGATTTATTTAGGTGCTCACGATATAGGTGAGATGATAAAAAGGTTGAGAGTCTCTGTCTGCCATCCTCTCTCACCCTCAGATCCATTCTTGGCCCTTTTCTGTCCTGCTCTATGCCTGCAAGGCTGGCCAGATTGCATTACTTAGGATCCCTCCACCCACTGAATTCTGTCAACAGGAACACCAATAGGAGAACAGACAGAAGGAAGAGAGTGTGGTATTTCTATTCCCTGCTCTGTGTTCTGAGGTGTTTCTAGCAATGGCTGCAGTCCTTCAGGATGACAAGACCCTCTCTCATGGTTGTAGCTCTCCACAGGTTCTAGTAACACCATTTCTTTCCTTTTCCCAGGACTAAGGGAACACTAAGTTGCCTGCTGTTTGCAGTCTCTGGATTCCTTAATATTTCTTCTGGTCCCCTTAACCTTGCCCACGACACTCAAAAGAGCTCATTTGTTCAATTATTTTCACTTAAACATTTGTGTGTATGCCATCTGTTTCCTCCCAGAACCTAACCTAAATCAACTAAAATGTACAAAGCTCAAAGTTCAAAGGAAGTGTCTAATGAAATTTCAACTATGAAATCATCCAAATATAAATCATATAAAAGAAAGGGACCAAATGAGATCATTTAAAGAACCAGTTACACAGTCCTAAATCACTCTAATATTTAGAGAATAAAGTAGATATACTAAACTATAAGGATAGCCAATAAATAAGACTAAGAACAATGAGTATACAATAAAGCAAAAAAAAAATCAAGACAATGTGGTATTGGAGATGCAACATAGTAAAGGATGGTCAATTGTGTTGAATGCTACTGGAAGGCTGCATAAGGTGGGCACAGAGAAGTCACCATCAGATTTAATAGCAGGAAGACTGTTAGTGACCCACATAAAGAAGAGTTTGAGCAGAAAAGTGAAAACAGTAAAATGGGTTCACTTAATAGGAAATGAAAAGGCAAAGATAAAAACTTCTTTGAAAATATTTTGTTGGTAGTACTCTGAGTCTCTTAAAGAAATGAGACCAACCATAAAGAAAAAAAAGGAAAGTAAGCCTGAGGAGATATATACATACATATGTTAAATAAAGAAATAAAATAGTGCCAGGCATAGTGGTGCACACCTGTAATCCCAGCTATTCAGGAAACAGACAGGAGGATCTCAAGTTCAAAGCCAGTGAAACCCTGTCTCTAAATAAAATATAAAATGGACTGGGGTCACTGGGTAAGGTCCTGAGTTCAATTCCCAGTATGACTAAACTAATAAAAATAAATGAACAACCTAAAAAACTGTAAAGTATTTCAGATACAAATTTAAGGTAGATAAAGATAAAAAGGGCTAATATATCTTCTAACTTTCCCTCAATCCAACAATGGATTAAACTACAGTCAGAACTGATATGTTTAGCTGCCTTTGTCAATGAAGGGTATTTTGGGAGATGTAAGGTGAGAGGAAAGCTACGAGCATATTCAATATATAGTTAAAAATAAAAAATAAACTTCACAATTTACTCAGTAAAAAATGGGTATAGTAAAGATGGTTGATTGAGATTGTCATCACTACCCTTGGTGCATGTATAAAGACAAATGGTGTGACTCTATCTGGTATGCAACCAGAGAAATGGAAAAATTGAGCTCTATATATGTACCATGACTGGAAATGCAATTAAATAAATTAATTAAAAAACATTCTTCAAAGTCACTTGAAAAATCAATTTTTCAAAGCTGATACATGCCTTATCATAACCATGCAATATAAGTCAACTTTTTTTTTAAGTAAAAATCCCAACTAATATTTTTTAAAAATATCTAACAATTGAAACATGCAAAGAACAACAAAAAGTTTCCTCAATTTCATAATTAAGCTATTAAAAAAGGAGGAAAAACAAACACAAAACCTCATATTCCCCTTACCATTAATTCAGGTGATGTGATATCTCTTGGGCCCTGATAAGGATCATCACTAGATGCAAATGAAGCAAGTATTGACAAACCATTGAAAACTTGTTGATAATGTTCTCCAATACGCAGCAACAATTCATTATGCAATCCTTGGAAATCTTGTCTCAACAGACTGCCCAGCTCAATTTCTGTTTCATTCTAACACAAAAAATTCAAAGAAAGTTTTTTCTTTATACAAACATCCTGGAAATAGGTATATTGCTTTTAACATGCAATTAGTAAATCAGGAGCTCTAGACCAGGTAACTAATGGTACTAAGAAAAGGCACTGGAAAATAATTATAATTTTTTATATGTGTACGTGGTGCCGAAGAATGCATTCAGGGCTTTATCCTCACTAGGTAAGGATTCTAATCTTGTTCTCTACAGGGAGATCTACCAGGAGTTATAGATAACAAAGAGACATGATCAGTATTTTGAAATAAAAATTTTAAAAACCAAATCCTGGTTTTTCTCTAAGGTTTCTTCATATCATTAACTCAATATTTATAAACACACAAATCCTGGGAAGAAACACAGCACAGTGCCTTACAGTAGTTTTTCTCATCAGATTAGTTACTCTATAACCCACACAAGTTACCTACTTGAACCCCTCTCTGCCTTAATTTCCTCACCTATAAAACCAAGATACAGGTTAAGCATCTCTAATCTGAAAATACAAAATGCTGCAAAACAAAGCTCTGATGTAATGATATGCATGGAAAATTCTACACCTGTTGTCATGTGATAAGTCACAATCAAAATGTAGGCACAATAAAAATACATATAAAATTATATTCAGGCTATGTGTTTTAAGGTGTATATGAAACACAAATTCTGTGTATGTGCTTTGGTCCCATCCCCAAAACATCTCATTATGTACACACAAATATTACAAACCTGAAAATATATAAAATCTGGTCCCAAGTATTTTTAGATAATGGCTATTCAACCTGTAGTACATTTACCTCATTGAGTAACGGTGAGGAAGTGATCCGGAGAGCATATGGACATAGCAGTTTCTGACACACAGTAAGACTCTTTAAATGTTTATTATTATTACACACCGATTTACTTTCTCAAAATGAATAAATATAATCAATATTCAGTAACTCTCATGTGGAGCAGGATCTGCTACTGGTATATTATGAAAATGAAATACATTAACAATAGAGAAAACAATAAAGTTATATGTGTATTTCTCACAGGTTTTTCTGTTCCTACATAGTTCCATATTCCTTACAGACAATGTTGTCAATAAGCCACCAAAAAAGAAGCATAAGCTATCATTTTAAATTTAAAAACAAGCAAGAAACAGGGCCAAACTATAATCAGAGCACCAAGTAACTGGACACAGACATTATACTACAGTTGAGGGTCGTTGTCTCTTCTTTTTTGTTTTTTTGTTTTTGGTACTGGAGATTGAACTCAGGGGCACTCAACCACTGAGCCACATCCCCAGCCCTATTTGTGTTTTATGTAGAGACAGGGTCTCACTGAGTTGCTTAGTGCCTCGCCGTTGCTGAGGCTGGCTTTGAACTCGCGATTCTCCTGTCTCAGCCTCCCTAAGTGCTGGGATTACAGGCTTGTGCCACCACGCCTGGCTTCGTTGTCTGTTCTGATAGATATAATTACTTGTATACAGCAGTCAACATACAGCTCCAATCAACCAAAATACTAAAATACTAAAAGAAATTAGTATTCATTTAGAACTTCATCCATGCGAATAATTGTCTTATCTCATTATGGAGAAATGATCAAAGAAAATATTAAAAGAATTCTACTTAATATGCTTCCAGGACAAAGATAATTTAACCCAACAACATTTAATTTATATTTTTCTAGGAAGGCTGTAAATCACTAATCCTCCTTCCCATTAGGGTAAACGCATCCATGTAATGCTACTTTAAACAAAAGAATAAAACATACACAAATATTCAATTACCTTCAGATAATGAAGGGCACGTTCTAATTCATCTTTGGAACAGGAACAAACCAAATGGGAAAAAATATATTTGAAGTTATTTATTAAAATCTCTCTACGGTTGACGTTTAATTGTTTTCCTAAAGTTCGAATGAGAGCAGAAGCTGCAGGGCTTGCTTTGGCAGCAAGGTCAGGCAGTAAAACTTGCAATGTCCTCTGAAAAAGAACACAGAAGTTACGAAAAAGTACATTTATCTCTGTGATAAAATATTTACATAAGCTATGTACAAAAATATTCATAAATGCTACACACATTTGGAGTCTAGATGACTTAAATTTGAATTCAGATTTACCATTTATTCACTTGTCTGATATTTAGTGAGCATCTGCTATGATTCGGGTGCTGCAGATATTACAAAACAAACAAAGTGCCTGATGGCACAGTGCCAACATGAAGGTGGAGAGACACAATAACAAGATCATTTCTCATGTGTTAAAATATACACATGCTCTAAGGTAGAGAAGTCTTAAGTTTGATGGATTCTTTAACTTATACTTAAGAGAATTAGCAAGCATAACTAAATCAACTTTAAGTAAGATTTTTATATTTTAAGAGTCAATGTTGCAATACTAAAGAAAATCAGTTAACACATCCAACAGAGCCATACTACAACAAATCTACCTTCAATGTGGTCTATTTTCTCTAAAATCTTATTCATAAAATACACATGGAACCCAAAGATAAAATGGTTGGCCTTTCATTTACTCTACCTAATGAATACTTACTGTATGCCAATCACTATTTTAAGCACTGGAGATGTGACAGTGAACAAGACTCACACTCTGCCTTTAGAGAAACATCTTAATTATGTTATGCTTCCAACTTGATATTAACACTATAAGACTTCTGAATTTTTATTTATTTTTATTTTTTATTTTTTAGTTGTTGGTGGACCTTTATTTAATTTATTTATTTATATGTGGTGCTGAGAATCAAACCCAGGGCCTCACACATGCTAGGCAAGCGCTGTACCACTGAGCTACAACTCCAGCCCCAAGACTTCTGAAATTTTTAAGGTAGTTTCTACAAAGTCATCATGATTATTATGTTAAAATGGCTATGTAATATTCTGTAACCTAAAATTAGACATTTAATCTCATTTGCTACTTGGACACTGTTGCAATAAACATCTGTACTTTTTCGTTCCCAGCGTGGAATTAATAAAATGGTATTGACATCTGTGATCCTTACCAAATACTAGCATATTTCATTTTGGTATGTGACCATTTTAGAAGTAATTTAAGTTTGTTAAAATATAATAATACTGTAGGTGAGAAAGTCATAATAGTATGAGCTGCTATTATAATTTATTATTAAGAGTAACAATATATCTTGCTTTTGGAAAAGGGTAAGAAGGTAATCTACTCTTTTTTTCCCCCCAGTACTGGGGACTGAACCCAGGGACACTCTACCACCGAGCTCTAACCCCAGCTCTTTCTGTTTCTTGAGAAAAGGTCTCATTAAGTTGCCCAGGTTGGCCTCAAACTTGCAGTCCTCCTGCCTCAGTCTCCCAAGTAGCTGGGATTACAGGTGGGTGCCACCAGGCCCAGCATCTACTCCTTTCACCTTTTAAATCTCAGCCCCAGTGAATTTCAAAGGTTTCTCAAACCATCCCATACTACAAATTTGTCACTTGAATTCATAGTAAATCACCTATACCACTAGTTTTGTACACTATTACTCCAACTCCTTAAAGGGAGAAATGATCATATTAGTCTTTGAATTACCAATGGAGCCAATCTCACTACTAAAGACATATAAAGGTTCAACTACTTGACTGAATGAATTTGCACAGCCAATCCTACAGAGCAGTAATTTAAAATCAATAGGGACTTAAGTTTTATAGGATAATAATCTTATATCAAAGTAAAAATAAAACATGTAAATTTGAAAATCTAGAATCCATATGCTTTTCAATGTATTTGCCAGATTTTCTTGAAAAAAAAAAAAGGGAAGAAATAAAGAAAGGTTGAGAATATAATGAACAAAATACTGAATCAAGTAAACTATACATTGCAACTCACTGTAAGGAAACGATTAAGGTCAGGAAAGTCAAAAACGTTGGCTATTTCAGATAAGGTATTTAAAGCCATTTCCCTCTGGTGAGCTACATCTTGTTTTCGCATCTCAGCAGCATTCTGGCAAGGAGTACTTGGAAGTGCTGTCACCTGACTGGAGTGGAGAGATTCTACCAAAAACTAGAGCAAAAACAATTTTATTGTTAGTTTTCACACAAGAAAGAAATTTTAATGCTTTTTCATCTAACATAAAGGGCAGTAGCAGTGTTCTACATTGCCTGAATTGCCTCATTGAATTCTATAACCTTAATGAGGTAGATTGTCACAATCTCCCTTTAACAGATGAAGTAACAAGCCTTATTTTAAAAATCTGAATATCATGCGAAGCATTATACCACAAATATAGGGTAAAACTAGTATTTTAGCATAGTCTAACCTTTCAGCCATTCACTGAACATACTTTTCTGAAAACAAAGTATGGTATCCATAATATCAAGGCATACAATTTTACATTCACTAAAAATGTTAAAAAAGAAAGGTATCCCCCTAAAGATTAATAATGGTGTAATAATTCAATAAATCATCATGACTTTTTCCTCTCTTATTTATAATCTATGCCTTCAGACCAATATGCTAAAATTTAAAATGGCAACATAAATACATCATTTTAAAATATTTTTAAGCAAGCAAAACATGTTCTTTCTTTCTTTTCCTTCTTCAGATGAGGGTCTTACTATGTTGCCAAGGCTGAACTCAAACTGGGCTCAAGCAAACCTCCCACGTCCGCCTCCCGAGCAGCTCGGACTATAGGTAAGCACCACCATACCCAGCTTTCTTTAATTTTTTTAAAAAATTCTTAGAAAGTATTGCTATTACTTATAGTCAAGATGAATATTGACTCACCTGACAGATGGGTTTCTTATACTGACTGAAAAAATTTTGCAGTTTAACACTTTTAGCCGCAACCAGAGCTCTAATTTCTGTGTATGCTGCTCCAGAGACAGATGCCGACTTGGATAACAAACAATGCAGTAAGTGCAAGAGTGCAAACGGTACCAAATCTCCTTTTGCTGCCCTAAAATTTAAAAACAAACATGTATATGTACAATTAATGTCTCAAAAACAAATGAAAATCCACAAATAAGCCGGGCGTGGTGGCTCACACCTGTAATCCTAGCACTTAGGGAGGCTGAGACAGGAGAATTGTGAGTTCAAAGCCAGCCTCAGCAACGGCGAGGCGCTAAGCAACTCAGTGAGACCCTGTCTCTACATAAAACACAAAATAGGGCTGGGGATGTGGCTCAGTGGTCAAGTGCCCCTGAGTTCAATCCCCCATACCGAAAAAAAAAAAAATCCACAAATACATATATGCTGAATCACATTTTTTTTACAAGTAATATCACATACCTTCCACTATCCTTTTTTTTTTATTTTCTGTGCTGAGAATCAAATCCAGGTCCTCGTACATGCTAGATAAGCATTCTACCTTTGAGCTACATCCCCAGCCCTCACTGTTGCCAATACCGGGAATATACAAAAATGATCAAAATAACTAAAAAGTACAAATACCACCAAATATACCTTCCAATATCCCCTGTTGTAAGAATCAAGGTATCCTTCAACTCATTATTTCTTGATATTTGGGCATGTGTATATGCTTCCTTCATTCTTAAGACAAATAGCTAGAAAAATAAAATGAACTAGTTAAAGAAGATTTTAGAGATAGATTTATGATCCAAATGTTAAAAATAAAAATATCAACCTCTTTTATAAATCCATCTTCAGAATCCAAGGCTTCCAATATATGTTTGATATTTCCACTAAAAGCCACTCTAACATTTTTGTCTGGATCTTCCATTAAGTTTAATAAAGTTCCAAGAACTGCTTTAACATCTGTTTCATCTTCTCTGAAATCAAGATGCTTACAAATATGATGCAGATTGTCTATGAAAGCTGAAGGGAGAGAGTACACATTACCTAATTTGACACATTAAATATCAAAGTTGTACTGTAAAAATATTGTCAATAAACAACATATTGATGAATATTCCTAAGTTCCCTTATCTGCCATCATTTAATATTCAAATATACATACCACACAGAATTTTAAAGGATTAAAATAAGATGCTTTTAAATTTAAATTGCTTTATACGTGTGTTAAAAAATATCTTTAGTTACAGAGGGACACAATGCCTTTATTTATTTATTTTTTGGTACTGGGGATTTAACTCAGGGGTGCTCAACCACTGAGCCACATCCCCAGCCCTTTTTTGTGTTTTATGTAGAGACATAGTTTCAGAGTTGCTTAGCACCTCACTGTTGCTAAGGCTGGCTTTGAACTTGCGATTCTCCTATCTCAGCCTCCCAAAGGGTTGGGGATTACAGGTGTGTGCCACCATGCCCAGTTTATTTATTTATTTTTATGTGGTAATGAGGATCAAACCCAGCGCCTCATACATGCTAGGCAAGCACTCTACCACTGAGCTACAACCCCAGTTCCTAAATTGCTTTATGCTTATGCCATAAATGATTAAAATCTAAAATAAATTCCAAATTTTTTAAGCTACAAAATAATTTGTTTTTTTAGATTTTATAGATAACTGTATGTTACCAAGCAGACTTAAAAGCACTTTTCACAATTCAAACAACCTTGAACTAAGAGGATTTTTAAAGATTTTTATTAGTGCATTATAGTTACACATAATATTGGGATTCATTTGACATAATCATACATGCATGGAATATAATTTGCTCCACTTTGGGGAAATCTTTATTGTTAAAATTACAAGTTTACAGGTTCCTAAAAACTATCTACCATCTATTGCTTTGAAAACTTGGGAACAAGTTCCAACTCACTGTCTAAATAAATGGATCTTTCTAGTATTTGTGTAAATTTCATGCTCCCAAGTGTCACATTCTATTTATTACCCTTGAAAAGTAGCCAAAAAGATACAATCTACAGACCTCAAAGTAATCTTGGGCAAGGTAATCTATTTGAAGTTCTGAAGGTTCAAGGTGGTTACGGGACACAATAAGATGGTCTCTGGTATCACTGAAGAAAATACATAATATTGAAGCTTATAATATTATACCAGGTATGCCCCCTGTCATTGTCAGGTATGCCCCCATTAGGCTCTCAAATCACCAGAGCATTTAAAAATAAAAAATAAAAAAAACCACACACTTCTCTTATTAGTTTTGTGATAATCCAATACCAATCTCATCCCATTTATATGTAATCATTACTGAGCATTCAATCTATATAATTTGCTAAAATCTTTTAAGGCTTCAGACTAATTCTGTAATTGACTTGAAAACTTGAACTTAAACAGGATTTTAAAATATTAAGTAAATCATAATCACTTACCAAGTTTTACTGGACTAGGTATTTTTTTTTTCAATAGGAAAAGGAATGGCTTGCAAACAGAAGCTTTTAGTTGAGAAGATGAACATTCATGTTGAGAAATAGCTTTCAGGCTCTTACAGAAGAGGTCCACATGTCCATGCTCAGAGAAAGGATCTATTAAAGAACTTGTCAAATAAAACATGCCATCAAGAGTACAGACCAGCTGACCAAGTATGGAAGCAAATTCTTTCTTGACAATGTCAGAATCATCTTTGACTTTATCTCTGGGGAAAAAAGAAAAAGTACTAAATCATCTTGCTTATATTCAGTAATAAACAAATATGTACATATATAGCTAGAGAATTATGATCCTTCCAATCAAGTGATATATTCAAATTAAAATCTTAATACATACATAAGAATCTTGGGAACTTTGTTACAAGGATTCTTCTGCTGAAGTAAGATAAAAAATCCATTAACACAACTAGCCCGGATTATTTCATGGGAGCTCTGCAAAGCCCAGTTGTAAACTGCTGTTCTCCATTCAAGGAATATTCTTCTTGGAAACAGAGTTAGAAGAAACACACATCTTGACTGTGCCTGTGGTGCTAAAAACATTAAGTCTATTAAACAAGATTTCTAACAGTGTTAAGTGAAAACCATCTACCAGAGAGTAAATAAACAAACAAGATAGTTATCTTTGTGAAATTTTCTTCTTTCTCTAGATAACAAAAGTTTACCACCCAACAATGTCAATCAGTATGATACAGAACAACCCTCATGTTCTGCTAACAGGAGTACAGACTGCCACATCTTTGGAGAACAACATAGCAGAATAGAGTTCAGGGTGTGAAAACTCTATAACCCAACAATTCACTCCTGGAAGTCACCCTGAAATACTGCTTCTCAAATTTTAATATGCACATGAACTACCTGATCTTGTTAAAATGCAGATTCTCAATCAGTAGGCCTAGGTGCAGCATAAGCTTCTCTTTTTCTAACAAGTTCCCAAATGGTGGTAATGCTACTGGTCTGTGGACCACACTCAAACAGCAAGGCCTAAACTCTGTCATTTATAAAAACTTTCATTGAAATGTTGTTTGTAATTGTGAATAACTGAAAACAACATGATTGCCTCCCAAAAAGAAGACTGATCCTGTATTCTACAGTTACCCACTTTTCAGAAATCTGAATAAAATACCAGTCCCATGTATTACCATGGATAAATTCCATA
This sequence comes from Geosciurus inauris, assembly GCA_004024805.1. Taxonomy (NCBI): domain Eukaryota; kingdom Metazoa; phylum Chordata; class Mammalia; order Rodentia; family Sciuridae; genus Geosciurus; species Geosciurus inauris. The sequence continues at coordinate 42,449 of PVHX01003000.1, read as the reverse complement.
AACATAATGTTGAATAACAAAATGAAAGTTGTAAAAACAAATAGAATTCTACATATTATTTGGAGAAAAATACATATATAATAAAAGTAATAAAACATTCATCAGAACAGTAGTTATCTCTAGGAAAAGAATGAGGGGAACAAAATTGGGGAGGAACAATCAAAAAGGCTGCCATTACATCCATAACATTTTCACTTTTTTTTTAACCCCTAACCTCCATACTGGGATTGAACCTAGGGTTTTGCACATGCTAAGCAATGCTCTACCACTTAGCTATATCCCAGCCCTTCTTATTTTTAAACAGGTCTTGCAAAGTTACCCAGTCTGGCTTCAAACTTGGAATAATCCTCCTGTCTCAGCCCCAAGTAGCTGGAATTACAGGTGTGTACCACCATACTCAATTTTTTTTTAAATTTGTTTAGTTGTAGATGGACGCAATATCTTTATTTATTTATTTATTTTTTATGTGGTGCTGAGGATCAAACCCAGTGACTCACGCATGCAAGGCAAGCGCTCTACCACTAAGCCACAACCCCAGCCCCCAAATAATATTTTTAATTCTTAAAGTGGGAGGTTGATATAAGAAAGTTTGGTGTATTACTTTTTTTTCTTCTTTTTTGGTATTTCTCAAATATTGTATAAGTTTCTTAAAAGAACATAAGATATTTAAGAATATATTTCAAATATTTTACAGAAAGGAAAGAAATGGGATACTTTGAATATATTTGTTACTTTGAATATATTTAACTCTTTTCTGAATTATAAAAGTATACCCCCTCTATTAATTTTTTTAAATATTTTTTTTTTAGTTGTAGGTGAACAGAATATCTTTATTTTTATTTTTATGTGGTGCTGAGGATCGAACCCAGTGCCCCACGTGTGCTAGGCGGGCACACTACCACTGCGCCATAACCCCAGCCCCACCCAATCTATTGATTATTGAAAAAATGTAAGTGATAAGTGTTAGAAACTCTATATAGTGATGAGTTAAAACAAAGCAAAACAAAACAAACTATATTCATAAGACCTAATTTTGTGACCACTTACAGCAACTATCTGAAATCCTCTGGCTTAATGTTAGAAGACTAGTGGCAAAAGTAGTCAACTTTAAAGAGTCATCATCAGAATGGGAATAAATCCACGGAAGTGACAGCATTCCACATAAATCTTCCAGAATATGATCTTCAAATGAATTTTGTACTATAGAAGCACACAAAACATAAATTATATTTACTCCTTAACCATATGTAAGTTTGTTTTTTCAATAAAAATACATACATTAGGAACACCAAGTGGAATTATAATAAACATTCAATAAGCCGGAGTTCTTATGTAAAGGGCCATGAATAATGCTCTTCCTCTTTCTTTTGTGGTGCTAGGGATCAAACACAGGGCCTTGGGCATATAAGGCATGCAATCTACCATTGGGCTATGCTTCCATCCCTATGAATGATGTTCTGAGTTCTGTGAAGCCAAAGAAATTAAATGTGACTTTATAAAAATATTCACTTATGCATTTTTTTTTTTTGGTACTAGAGATTGAACTCAGGCACTCAACCACTGAGCCACATCCCCAGCCCTATTTTGTGTTTTATGTAGAAACAGGGTCTCACTGAGCTGCTTAGCACCTTGGCTTTGCTGAGGGTGGCTTTGAACTGGCGATTCTCCTGTCTCAGCCTCCCTAAGTGCTGGGATTACAGGCTTGCGTCACATTTTTTTAAAAAATATTGTTCAGTTGTAGTTGGTGATGGACCTTTATTTATTTATTTTTATGTGGCACTGAGGATCAAACCCAGTGCCTCATATGTGCTAGGCAAGCACTCTACCACTGAGCTACATCCCCATTCCCCATCAATACACTTTTTAAAAGGAAGATCATAGAGTTCTTCAAGTTCTCAAATTTAAAAAAAAAAAACAAGTAAATTTCTACTAAGAAATAAGCCAAAATATTATACAAATAAATTTGAAACTCAGAAATTAACAATCTTAATTGATCAAAATCAAGAAAAATCTTCTAGGTATCCTCTTGTATATTTAGGCTTCAGGCAAAAAAGAAAGCCTATTTCTATACCGATCAAGGCTATTCTGATCTATTGCTTATTTGTACTCACCTTGCATATAAATCAAAGCATCATAAATTTTCACCATGTTATCAATAACTACCTCCAGTTGAGGTTTCTGAATAGATTCTAACAAATTCCTACAGCTCTTAATCACTTTTGTATAAAAATCCAAACACATCCAAGTTATCAGTACTGAAGATTTCTTCTCACATTTGTGTTGACAGTCCTTGAAATTATGGCTGCAGTAAGAACATTTTTGGGGGGACATTACAATTAAGATGAATTTTGTTATTGTCAAACATAATACTATAGCAAAGACAAAAGAAATGAAGAGTACAAAACAAATCTAACTTTAAAACCAATTTAAAGAAAATAAATAAGTCAATTAATATCTTTATTATTATTTTAAGTGTATAACATCTTTATGTTGGTCTCAATCACTCTTCTGATTTAGGAATTAAAATTAATTAAGGATCCTTAAATGTGGTATCACCAGGCTTAAAAATTATAGAACACACATGCCTGCATAATTATTAACTGGTTTAGTACATTTTTTCTTCTTTCTGTGAACACTTAGCACAGTGCCTAGCATTTAGCAGGCATGCAGCAGAAAACAAATAAAAAGACTTCACTGAAAAGTTAGTGTCCCAAGGTCATAAGTCAAGTTAACAAAGAGGTCTCCTTAAAAACAGTAAATCCAAATTCATTACAGGAAACCCACCCAGAAAATACAAGAAGTTGTTTTACCAGTCCACGTTTTGATGACAACAGTGAACAGTACACAGAGCAGTCAGTTGTAAGATAACAGTGATTCCTTCTAAAGTCTCAATAACAGGATTCTTCAGATGACTACATTCAAGAGAAATCTGAAGGGATTCAGCTTTCTGTTTCAGTGCATTCCATAGTATGCTTTTTTTGTTCATATCCACATGTTTAATTCTATAATTAATTATGACAGTAGAAATATATTAAATGTTTATTTCGAACTTGAAACATGGGGTTGGGGATCTAACTTAGAGGTATAGTACATGCTTATCATATGTAAGGCCCTGGATTCTTTCCTTAGCACCAAAACAAAACAATGAAACATATTTAAAACAAAAATGTCATGTAATATCAACTTTTATCTCTACTAGGATAAATTTAAAGCAACAATTAAAACAATGTTCAGGCTGGTTGAAATACAGTAATTCTTTGGCTATATTACAAAAATAAGGCTTACTTACTAACATTTGAAAAATTGTTCATAGATGCATAGTCTCAGATTTTTCATATATTAAATAGGCATATAAAAACAAAGTAACTACATTTAGCTATGAAATGTTTCATACTAGAATAACCCACAAGAACTACTAAAACATTATTTAAGCATTCCTTTGACTACATTAGAATGATGTTCTCTATTTAAATCAAAGTACTTAATTAAAACTGTTTTTTAAAGTGAATAAAATTTAAATGACTAAATACAAACTGAATAAGGTCATACTCTTCAGACTGTTTCAATGCTCTTTTGGAAGCGCTTAGAGAGGAGCTGAGTCTACGCCTTTTGGGTGATATTCCATCACTATTAATGCTGAAATTTTCCTGTTGAGTTTGGCATTGTATTTCTTCAATGATTTCCATACTTTCCATTTTCAAAGCTGCATAAAGTGGGTCCAACAAGTACTGAGAAAAGAAAAATAATTTCAAAAACTATTTCTTAGAAAATATGTCTATATTATAGGCAGCAAAAATGCATTAGGTGTTAGCTAAATGTGGTGAAGCAAACTAAACTATTTTGTGGGGCTGGGTTGTGGCTCAGCAGTAGAGCGCTTGCCTAGCACATGTGAGGCACTGGGTTCAAGTCTCAGCACCACATAAAAATAAACAAAATAATGGCATTGTGTCCACCTACATCTAAAAAAATTTTTTTTTAATAAATGAAATTTTAAAAAATACTATTTTGAGGGTTTCTATGAGGCAAATCAAACACCCAAGTTAATCTTTATTATTTCACAGTCTATGGATCAATGATAGTTCTATAGTCTTAGAAGGCTTACAACAAAGCCTTCTCTTTATAATCTGTTTTTTTCCCCCATAAAACTGCTACAAAGAAAAATTCTATAATAGGATTAGTTTTTCCATACTACAACCAAACAAGATTTCTAGATAAATGTTTAAGCAAGTTACTACCACACATCTGAGTATTTTATTGTATTCCTGGACTTCTAGTTCAAACAGAAAAAAGAACATAACTTGGCATGACTAATTATTCATAGATCTTATAAGTGACTGATTACAATGATGTCAGAGATTAAAATCTATGTGAGTGACCAAAGCCTGCAATTAAGTTGATAACTAGTCCTGTTTCAATTAATAATGTAAGAAGCGTATTTACCCTTCACTTTAAAACATCCCTACTCTACTGGCAGTTCATTAACAACTTAATGAACAAATATGTTGGAAAGTAAAAATTCATAATAGGAGCTAGACTAGATCATGAAAATCATTATGCCCTCAATACACATTATCATAAGATCCTCTACTTTCTCATTATTATATCTTATACATATGTATACACTTAAATGAACAAAATATATACTGTACAAGTAACTTTAAAAATTACTCACCTCTATATCTGTCTGAACTCCAATAACATCCACAAGAGCTCTACAAATATTTCCCAAATAGACCTTCCTGACTTGCAAAGCAGATTCATACCCAACTGGCACAAACTTTATGAAATACTGCAGTAAATGACACAAAGCTGCTTTTAGCAAATCAGACTTGAGCCGCATAAGCACACCATCTTCAAACATGACACACAGTTTTTCCAAGAGCATATTTAAATAGATAGGTTCAATATTTCTATAAGCTTCTGATTCAAAAGGGAATAGTGTCTTTATAAGCTTTGATAATGGCTCTTCATACAGTTTTAAGTGGTCTGCATCCATTTCTACAAGGTGTTTTAATAATTCCAAAAATGAGCTGAAGAAAGCACTGGCTGGTTGTGCTGGTAGCCCGCCAAGTTCAAAGAGTTCAGTTACAAGGCTTATTGCTAAGGATTTAACTTTTGGACTACCATACTCTAGCAGAACGCAACCTATCCGCCAAAGAAAGAGTTCTTGCCTTCTAAAAAACACAGTTGCAATAATACGAATAAGAACCATTAATAAAGTGACTTCAATAAATTCCAAATTTTGCATGCTAACAAATTGCAAAGGAGCTGGCTGTAAATATCCCATATGTTCATCTAATTGGCTTAAAAATCTGTTGACCACCACTGGCCATTCCACAACATCTCCCATTGCACTTCTTCTGTGGAGGCAAATCAAGTCTTCAAAAAGATACAATAATTCCTTTGTGAGTACTCCAAAAATAGTAGGACTCTTGCTTTTAAAAAGAAATAACAATGAGCAGATAACTTCACAGATTTTCGTGTGTAACATGTGACAGGATGGAGTTGCTGCAATTCTTAAAAGTCTCGTGATGATCCAATTACTGAATTCTTTGAAATAAACAAACAAAAAGATAATCAGTAAGTACATCATAAGTGTTAATTTGCTAAATGCTTAAAGACTGATTTTTAGAAGTATAAACTTCAAAGAAACAGTCTATATTCCCTACACAATGGAAATGTAACGGTAGTTTTGAATATCAACTTTGACAGCTTCTTAGCCTTTTGTCTAAGATCAAATATAGAATATCAACTTTGAGTCAGATAGATAAGGTACTAGCTCATCACTTACTAGTTGCCCCAATTTTGCATTTCTTGGAACCTCTGTAACATCATCTATAAAAGGAGAATAATGAGCCAGGAGCAGCGGCACACACCTGTAATCCCAGCACTTTGGGAGGCTAAGACAGGAGAATCATGAGTTCAAAGCCAGCCTCAGCAACAGTGAGGCACTAAGCAACTCAGTGAGACCCTGTCTACATAAAACACAAAAAAGATCTGGGAATGTGGCTCAGTGGTCGAGTACCCCTGAGTTCAATCCTTAGTGCCAAAAAATAAATAAATAAAATAAAGGAGAATAATGATATTTATGCTATGGGCTGCTGTGAGGAACAAATAAGATAATTTGTGTGAAAATATGCAGGATAGTTCCCAAAGTATAATAAATGTTCAACTTATGGCAGTTATTATCACTCCTTCAAAAAAAATTTATTGAGTGGAGGACTAGGGTTATATAGCTCAGTGGCAGAGCATTTGCCTAGTGCTAAGACCCTAGCACCCCCCAAAAAAAATGAAGTGGTGATTCTGTCCCAGGTGCACTAGGATTAGTCATAGTCATGTCCTCACAAATCCTATACAATAGTTTCTTGGACTTTTTGACTACAGCTAAGAAATACACTTTATATCATGGCTCAGTATACCTATTCATTTTATTTTTAAATATATGAAATAAAACTTTCATAAACTTTAAACAGTACTTACTCATTACATTCAATGTACTGTAAAATTTCTAGTTTATTTCATCTTGTCTTAAATGCCAAAACTCCTTAAAGTAATTTCATAACTCACTAGTTGGTTTACAAAATATCATAGCAAAAAATATAGACCAAGCCGGGCGCAGTGGCGCAAGCCTGTAATCCCAGCACTTAGGGAGGCTGAGACAGCAGAATCGTGAGTTCAAAGCCAGCCTCAGCAACAGCGAGGCGTTAAGCAACTCACTGAGACCCTGTCTCTACATAAAACACAAACAATAGGGCTGAGGACATGGCTCAGTGGTCGAGTGAGTGCCCCTGAGTTCAATCTCCAGTACCAAAAAAAAAAAAGAATATAGACCAGGGCTGGGGTTGTGGCTCAGTGGTAGTGTGCTTGCCTAGCATGTGTGTGGCACTGGGTTTGATCCTCAGCACCACATAAAAAAAAAATTTTTTTAGGGCTGGGATTGTAGCTCAGCGGTAGAGCGCTTGCCTCGCATGCGTGAAGCCCTGGGTTTGATCCTCAGCACCACATACAAAGCAATAAAATAAAGATATTGTGTCAATCTACAATAAAAAAAAATTAAAAAATTAAAAAAGAAAATTTTTTTAAATAAAGATATTCTGTCCACCTACAACTAAAAAATAAATACTTTAAAAAAAAAAAAAAAGAATATAGACCAATAGTCAGGTACAGTGGTGTACAACTGTAATCCCAGCAGCTCAGGAGGCTGAGTAGAAGGATGTGAGTTCAAAGCCAGCCATAGCAACTTAGTGAGACCCTAAGCAACTAAGCAAGACATTGTCTCTAAAAAAAAAATACTAAAAAGAGCTGGGAATGTAACTCAGTGGTTAAGTGCCCCTGGGTTCAATCCCTAGTACCCCCGCCCCAAGAGAGAGAGAGAGAGATTATGAACAAACAAACAGGTGATTATAATGGTTTAACAATCGTAGTAGAAGTATAGAATACTTAGTACTAAGAGAACATAAAGAAATAGCAACCAAGCTAGTCCTAGGCAGTCAGGAGTAATAGAAAAATACTTTTTTGGAGGACATGCTATTAAAGTTGAGTCTTGAAGTATTAAAATTTAAAATACTTGATTATGTCAGAGAGGGGGAGCTTGCTTTGCATCTCTTTATTAGGAGACCAATAAAGAGATAAAAGTAGTTGGAATAATAAAGGTTAAGTATAGCAAAAAGCTTCAAAATATAGAAAAGATGTCACCAAGTTTTTTCTTAAAGCCAGATAACAAATATTTTTTACTTGAGTGTCCAAGTTGCCTTTGTAGTTACTTTGTAGTTTACTTATAGACCATAAGTAAACAAATAGTCATAGCTGTGCTCCAGAATAAAAAAGGATCTAGAAGAAAAAGATTACCAAAAACAGAAAAAACTGTGCCAAAAGTTCAATGGCAAACGAACAATTTTGATTACTTCTGTTCTAAGTGTCTAGCCTTATAATAAAAACAATAAAGTTACATGAAATAAAAATAACCAATATCACTACCACTTTGCTCCCCCAATTTATAGCAAACTTGACTCAAAAAGTACAGTCACAGTCAGGTGCAATGGTGCACACCTGTAATCAGAGACCCAGGAGGCTGAGGCAGGAGAATTACAAGTTTGAGGCAAGCTTAGGCCAGCCTCAGAAACTCAGCATCTGGTCTCGAAAAGACAAGTGTGTGGGGGTGGAGGGTAGGGTATTGGGGATCAGTGGTAAAGCATCCTGGGTTCAATTTCCAGTACCACATACACAAAAAAACAAGTGTAATCATATATATATTTGATAGTTCAGAAAAGGGTAGATTTCAATAAAACAGACTGAGGATGCTTGCAGATGAATGTACTCACCAATACAACTATCTTTGGCCTCATGTTGCCACTGGCTTCCATTCACATTTACAAACATAAGTGGAGAAGATTTCATGATATGCTGGATGAAATCAAGCAACATCACAGAGGTTGGCTGAGAGTCAGTTTTCTTTACAAGTTCTAGAGCAACTAAAACAGTAAGAGATTAATTTTAGAGTTATGACAAATTAAACCAGCAGACTTTATGTTCAGAAACTAGACTCTGATGATCAGAATTATGTCCAGCATAGTGCTCAATGCTAAACTGATAGTGCTAAAATTTATCTAATTTTAAATTTATCTAATTTAAACTTAAAATTATCTAATTTTAAAATTTATCTAATTTATCTAATTTTAAATGTTTAATAATAACTTGCATTCACCTGTCATACATTCCATTCAGCAAATGTGTATTACAGGACTACAATATACCAAGCACTGTGCTAAATATGAAGATTAAAATAAAGTCTCATAATCCAGGGAGGGAGTCAAGCAAATTAATAATAATAGTATAATACAGTAACTACACTTATGTAGAAAAGAGGAAACAGGAATCTGAGAAGACACTGAAGGAATTTCTAGATGAGAAGTTGGTGAAGCAGAGGGATAGGCAAATGGTCTAAACAGAAGCAGCACTATGTGAAAACACATCTTGCAAGTAGTCAAAATCCTCTATTATTTTTTGGAAACCCATGAATTTACTGATTGAAAAAAGAAAGGCTAAATGGTTACCATAAATCATAAAACCTGTATGCACCAAATTTGTAATGAAAATTATAAGCCCTGAGCTAACCGCCACTCTATAATAAAAACTCCATGTAATTTCAAGAGATCTGACACCTTCTTGCCCAGTTTGTAATACTTATCTTTTAGACTGCCACAATACAGAGTTCATTCAAAAACTTACAGAATTGGATTACCTCTCACAGACAAAAGCAGCAACTCATTTAAAGAGTTTTTCTCACACACACACAAACACACAAACACTAAGGAACAACAAAAAAGCTCTTTGTGGCACTTGCTATATCTCTACCACTAGCACAAGATAAATAAAGGGTCACTTGATCAAACCTGACCAAATATGTTTCATGTATAATGTCTGATATCAAAGAATAGACTCATAGCAAGCAATAGAAAATCTACACTACTGATAGAAAAACAGAATTGTTTATATGAGAAATAACTACTTTCTTACCAACATTTACATCTGTAAGTATTCGATCAATGAACTGACATAGAATTTGTCTTGGCTTCTGTACAACTGTGTTATATTCGTCTGGTGTGGCACTAAAATACAAATAAAAAGCATTTAATCCTTAAAGTGACTCACAAAATTCTCTAACGTTGAACTTATCAACTGTGCTTAGTTTCAATGTTGATATTTGAAGTATCCTTCTGCTCAAAAAAAAGAGAAAATCTAAATATTTATATAGAAGGGGGAAAATGACACCAGAGATTCAAACTGTAGAATCTAGACCTGCCCTGCCACTGGCTACATATAGCTATTTAGCACTTCTCAAACTGCAACTCTACATCCAATCAATAATGATTTACCGTTTTCCTGTCCTCCTGTCCCCTGGCAACCACCATTGCACCTTTTCCCTCCATAACTGTGATTACTGTAGGTACCTCATATAAAGGGAATATTACAATATTTATCTTTTTGTGACTGACTTATTTTACTTGGCATGTCTTCAAGGTTCACCTGTATTGTAGCATATCTCAGAATTTCCTTCCTTTTTAAGGCTGAATTACATTTCATTGTATGTACATATCAGATTGTTTGTCCAATCACCTGCTGATGGACACTTGAGTTACTTCCATCTTTTGTAACTTGTGAACAATACCACTATCAACATGTGCAGAAAAATATCTGTTCAAGTCCCTGCTTTCAGTTCTTCAGGGTATACATCCAGAAGAGAATGTGCTGGCTCATAGTGTAATTCTATGTTCAATTTTTTTTTTGTGGAACCCCCATAAAATCATATCCCCACTAACAATGCACAAGGGTTCCAATTTCCCCAGATTCTCACCAATTTTTATTTTTTAAAAAAAATAGTTATCATAGTAAGTATGAAATGGCATTTCCTTGTGCTTTTGATTTGCATCTCCCTAATGATAATTATATTGAGCATATTTACACATGCTCATTGGCTGTCTTTAGATCTTTCAAGAAATTTTATTTAAGCCCTCTGTCCATTTTTAATCAAGTTGCATTTTTTATTTTGTTGTTGAGTTATAGTTCTTAATATATTTTGGATATTAAACTCTTTATCAGATGCATCTCTGGGCTAGAAACAGAAATTTGGAAGTCATCAGCATATAGATATTTAAAGCCATGGGACTAGATAAGATTACTTTGTAAGACAGCCAAGATAAATAGGACCAAGAACATAACCCAAAAGCAAATGGAGGAATAGTCAAGAATGACTCCTAGCTGAGTATGGTGGCACACACCTGTAATCCCAGCAATCTGGGAAGCTGAGGGAGTAGGACAGCAAGTTTGAAGCCCACCTGGACAACTTAGCCAGACCTTGTCTCAAAATAAAAAATAAAAAGGGCTGGGAATGTAGCTAAGTGGTAGAGTAACCCTAGGTTCAATCCTTAGTACCACACATACCAGACTCCTAGATTTCTGGTTTGGAGAAATGAGTAAACTTGATATCACTAAGATATCCCATTTCAGCAAATGAGAGGAATTAAAACATATATATATTGTACAGGGGCTGGTGATGTAGTTCAGTGGTACAGCATGTTCTTAGCATGCATAATGCCTTAGTCACTCTCTAGCAACAAAAAAAATCTAAAAAAAAGTTGCGAACATTAGATCACATGGAGAATTTGTATTGAACATGTTGAATCTTAATTACATGACACCCAGTGAAACTGCTAGTACATAGGTGTGTGTGTGTGTGTGTGTGTGTGTGTGTGTGTGTAATTCTATAGAAGATCTGGTTTGGAGAAACCTATTTAGACTCATCATCTAGCAGGCAGTAGTTAAAGGCAGGAGAGTGGAAAGATAACCCAGAAAGACTATTCAGAGTAAGAATGGTAACAGCAGAAACGAATGGGGCAAAATTAAATCCCTGACTTAGGAAGAGGAGCCCACAAAGTAGACACAATATCTTTTTTTTTTTTAAGTCTAATTATCATGGCCAAATAAGGAAAAAAAAAAGGGAAGAAAAAGGCTGGATAGCCTGAATCTGAACCCCAGCTCTGACACTTGATAGTTGCAGCTTTGGTTCTTCAATTCTTTTTTCATTTTGGGGGAGGTGGGAGGATGGTGCCAGGGATTGAACTCAGGGGCACTCAACCACAGAGCCACATCCCCAGCACTATTCTGTATTTTATTTGGAGGCAAGGTCTCACTGAGTTGCTTAGCATCTTGCTTTTTTGCTGAGGCTAGCTCTGAACTGGTGATCCTGCCTCAGTATCCCGAGCCAATGGGATTACAGGCGTGTGAACTACCATGCCTGGCTCAACTCTTTTTCCTAATATATAAAAATAACATTGCTCCATACTATATCATGGGAATACTACAAAAATAGATAAATTTGTTTAACTGAAGTAGTCATGCTAATAAAGTTATGGCAATTAAAAACTATTAAGAAATTCTCTGAAGGTCAGTTTTTCCATTCTTCTCTTGCAATGGCTACAAACAATTGAAGGGTAACATAAGTTATATCGATAAAAAAGACATATGTAAATCTAGGAAACCTGTAATCCCTGCTACTCGGGAGGCTAAGGCAAGAAAATCCCAAATTCGAGGTAGTGGGAACCTGTCTCATAAAAAAAAACTGTTTAAAAAGGCCTGGGGATGTGGCTCAGTGATAAAGCGCCCCTAGGGTTATCCCAGCGCAGCAATCTAAACAAAAGCACGGCTCAGTGGTAGAACCTTGCCTAGCACGTATAAGGCACTGGGTTCGATCCTCAGCACCACATAAAAAAATAAAGGTATTGGGCTGGGATTGTAGCTCAGTGGTAGAGCGCTTGCCTAGCATCCGTGAGGAAGTGGGTTCCATCCTCAGCACCACATAAAAATAAAGACATCTGTGTCCATCTTCAACTAAAAAAAATTTAAAAAAAATAAAGGTATTGTGTCCATTTACAACTAAAAAAACCCGAATAAGCGGCAATTTTAAAAAGACAAAAACTGGTTTACATAATTTTACTCTTGCGGTTTACTGAAAACAGGCATATGTAAATGAAATATTATTTTCAAATTTTGGCAAGGCTGTGCACGCTTAGATTTTTGGACCCTGTGGTCGATCCCTAATTTCTAACTAAAATAACGGATGAAGGGACAAAAATATAAGCCAATTATATAAGCCCTTATATTTTGGGACAAACATATAAGCCAATTCCTCAAGTGACCATAAAGAAGAGAAACTGTCCCCTTCCGACGAAACAGAAGCGACCAGAAAGCAATCAGAAGGGTCACTTCCTTCCAGCTGCACGAGAATGAACCCCCAGGTCGGGGCGAGCTCCCGGGCGCCCCGGAGGCCAAGCGGGGCCGGCGACGCCCCGCCCCGCTTCCTGCAGGTCTGTCACGACGCCCGGCGTCCTCTTAACCGCTACTCTGCAGCAGGAGCGCCCAACTCCGACGCCTCGCGTTTCACCAGCACCGCGGCGAGGAGGGGAACGTGAGCCGCCAGCCAGCCGGAGGAGGAGGACGCGGGGCCTAGTCCTACCTGCCCAGTTCCCGCAGGGCCGGGATCATGGAAGCCAGCTCCAATCCATGTTCACCCATGCTGAGCAGCGCGCCACTCGCCAACCACGCCGCCGCGAGTTCCGGGTCTCCCCAACAGACTCTGAGGGGATGGCGAGGCACCAGACGGGCCCTCGCGAGGCTCAAAACTCCTTCCGGAAATCCTTGCCAACCGGGCTCGGTCAAACACTGTTTTTTTTCCTCTTAAGACCCGGGGGAAGCCGGCAGGCCGTGGGGGCGGGGTGAGCAGGCCGTGGGGGCGGGGCCAAGCGTCACCTGAGGCGCGTGGGCTGCTTTGGTTTCCAGTGGCTTGGCACCGCCTCTGGGGCGCTCAGCGGAGCAAAACCCTCAACTGGGTAGAAAAGCACCGAGCGACCACCAGTCAGACTCCTTGGCGTCAGGAACGTGAGCACTGAAACAGCTCAGCAAGTGAAGGCCAAGCCTAGACCCGGAGTTTCCACCGGCACGAGGCTCTCACATCGTCAGTGAGGCTCATTTTGCCACCACGCTTGTCGGGTTTTTGTTTTTTGTTGTTGTTTTTTCCCTGAGAGATTCAAGGCAGGCTCCGCAAGCGGTGGCGCGGTGGCGCCTCTAATTCCAGCGGCTCAGGAGGCTGAGGCAGGAGGATCGTGAGTTCAAAACCAGCCTCAGAAGCTTAGCGAGCCCCTGTCCTTAAAAAATGGGCGGGGGACGTGGCTCAGTGGTTAGGCACCCTGGGTTCACGCCTCGGTACTAAAAACAACAAAAACAGAGCAGAAGTGGGCCCATCCTTGCCCGTTCCATTTAAGTAATTTTTTTTTTCCCAAATGAAAGTTAAACTTCGACTTCCTAGATTTAGGATCCTACCAACCTTTAATATTTAAAAATGGGATTTAAAATAATATTTAATTTAAAATAATGTTTAGAAACGGGCAGCTTAGTGAAATCCTGTCTCATAAAAACATTTTTAAAGGGTTGGGGATGTATCAGTGGCAGAGTGCTTGCCTACCGTGTGTGAGACCCTGGGTTTAATCTCCAGTGCCACCACAAACAGGAAGAAGAAGAAAAAACTAAAGAAAAAGAAAAAAGTGATAGAACGTCAGCCAAATATGCTCCTGCTTCAGGGTTTTTGCATTTGCTGAACCCTTTGCCTTGACCTTGAACCCTTTTCTGATATTGCCCCTTTTCCTTTAGGTGTATTTGCTGAAATACCACCAGAGAACCTTGTATAGACAAACATGTATACACTCTCCACCCCGCCCCCACCCTTATCCCATTCTATTTTTCTTCATGGGACTTAGAACCAAGTGGTACATTATATATTATTTTATTGACTGTCTTTTGAGAACAAAATCTCGTCTGTTTTGTTCACTGCTAGATACTCAGGACCTGAAATAGTGCTTATTTCATAGTTGGTGCTCAGTTAATATATGTTGAACGAATATTGAATGTTACAATAGAAAAGAACATGAGATTAGGATTTACAGGCCCTGCAAAATTTATCATTTGATTTGCTAGAAACCGTATGACCACAGTTAAGTTCCTTAATTTCTCTGTACTTAAGTTTTTTTAATCTGTAAAATAGCATGAATAATATCTACCTTGCAAGATACAGCAAAGATCAAATAAAAGATGGTAGAGTCATACAGTAGAAAATCATGTTGTAGTTTAAATGAATGAACTACACTATGCCTACAAAGATGAATCCTGAAAACAATACTGAGTGAAAAAAAGCAAATTTCAAAGGTATACCTAACAGAACAAATTTAAAACTACAAAATAATGCTTTGTGAGGTATGTATGTACTAGAGTTTACATATACACATACACATATATATGCTAAAAGTATAACAATGGTTTGGAGGATTGGACGTGTAGCTCAGTGGTAGAGCATTTGCCTTGCATGCATGGGGCCTGGGGTTTGATCCCCAGCTCCTCAAAAAAATATGGTTGGAAAGTATATATATCAACTCCAGAATAGTTGTACCTAGGGAATGGAAAAGAAGGGAATAAAATAATGAGGCTTTAACATATGTCCAGTGTTTTTGTTTTGTTTTGTTTTTTAAAGAAGAATCTGAATATCTAGGTGCAATGGTGCAGGCCTACAATCCCAGTGACTCAGGAGGCTGAGGCAGGAGGATAGCAGGTTGCAGGACAGCCTCTGCAATTTAGCAAGGCCCTGAGCAACTTAGTGAGACACTGACTCCAATAATAAACAGCATGGCATTCATCAGATTTTGCTTTGATTTTAATCTTCGGAGTTCTCAATATATTCCCACAAATTCTATATTACTTGAAACTGACCTTCCTTACTTTTTCCATCCTTGTATCGGCCACAACAGTGCCTTGCACAAAAATGACTTTTTGAATCAAGTTAGATTTCCAGGGCTCTGTTTTTATAATGTTTGGGTGTTTAAACTGCTTTTTAGAACTATGGTGTTACTTAACTCTTGCCTTCCAGATAACATGGTTAGTTTATAATCTTTCTCAAAATAATTTAAAAATCACAACTAACATTTGTTCCTTTTTAGTTGGTAAGCTATTTTTAATATGTGCTTTGTAACTTAAGCTTTAAAAAGTAGGTTCATTTTGGTTTTTTACACATTCCTGGACATCTTACACATATAGATACAAATAGTAATGTGACAGCCACCCAAGTATAACAAACATTAAATTTTTCATGCTTAATTCAGATCCTACATTTGGGAGTTAACTGCGGGTTGAACCTAGGGGTGCTCTACACCAGGCTACACCCCCAGCCCTCCTTTCTTTGGTTTGTTCTTGGGTGCCTCATTCACTGTCAGGGTTCAGTGAACTTTCCAGCTGTTGGTCACTTCCAGATGCCTTTTTTCCTGATTCCTGTCTAAGCTGTGTGTCTACCTCAATGTCTACCTCCAACTTTTCTCCTTGAACATCTCCCGGGCACTTTTTATTATAAGAGGTTTTAAATATATACAAAAGCAGACAAAATAAAGAAAACCCTATCTATCACCAACTAAAAATTATATGCCTAGGGTGAGTCTTTGTTTCACCTATAACTACCCCTCTTATTTTCCATTTCCTCAGTTCTTTTAAAGAAAACTCCAGATAGTATATTCATTTATCTGTAAATACTTCAGTTTGTATCTCTAAAAGATAATGACTCATTTCTACCTCCTAAATATCAAAGCTGTCCACTTCAAACTCCATTCGGCTTTCATATCATCGTGGCCTAAATTGCCTCAACAGCGTTCTAGATGGCCTGTCTCCCTTGAAGCTGATTTTCTTTCTAGTCCACTCTCCACTCTGGGGACTCCCAACTTTTTCTGATAACAGTATTGTTGAAATTAAAAGAATATGTGCCTTAATGTATGCATCTTATTAACCATATGTGTGTGTATATATATATATTTAGTACTATATTCTAATGTACTCTAATGTACATAAGTAAATTTGGACATAATACAACTGTCAGTTGGTTCCTGTGCTCCTATTGCCCCCCTTTTATCACTTGGGGAGATGGAGTGTGGGAGAGAGGGTGAAACAGGAATAAGTTTGGTGGGTGTGTGTCTCAGTATTACTGATACTTCCTAAGCTTGGGGTCCTAGGTCCAGTTAGCAAAAGGGCGCCAACCAATGTCCTGGAGATAGATTCCAGTCAGTCTGTATAGAATTGTCACCAGTGATTATTAAACTACTGTTGCTGCGGGAAATGACCAGTAGGTGGTGCTGCAACACCATTGAATCGGAAATGGACTGGCGTCTCAGCCAGAACAGGTTGGCTGAACTCTGTGCAAGTTCCACCAGAATACATTGTTGTTGCTGTTTTCCTCCATTTGTGGGATTATTCCAGGAATTTCCTATATAATGCACATCACAAAGAATACGCTAAAGTAGAAATCTTAAAAGAAATACGATAAAATATAACCAGTTTTAAACCAATTCCTGTCTATACTTCCTTCAGTGGACTTTAATAGAAACACTGGCATACATACACACTCCATAATTTGTGTTCCCACCAAGCTCCTATGTGATGCTGGTGTTGTTTGGCGTTCGGTGGTGTTCTACAAATCAGTCAGTGCAGCTTTTTCAAAACTCAAGTATGATTATACCATTCCCTTTCTTCAATTGCTTGGTTGTGTAGTGAGTATAGCCAGACATAGACTAAGGTTAAAAGGGGACAGACACATGTCTGTTGATTTTCACTGGTTAAAATCTCAAGTAATGGACAAGAGAACTACACGCCCACATTCTGAAACCTACTAAAGCAAAATAAATGACACACTGCAGTCAAACTGCCTAATACATTTGTCCCACTTAGTAGAAACATTACAAAAACCCATTACCAAAATAGAATAAAAAGCATTACAAGTTCTCATAAAGTAACATAACATTGAAGAAATTTAAAAGTAAGCCATTTGTCTTCCTGTCTCTGTGGTAGTTTCACATCTACCACAACTTTGATGTAGAACTAGGACTTGGAGACAATTCAGAAATAAGAACATGGACTACTTCTCATGCACCTGGGAGATTTTTATCTTTGTAATGAATTACTATGACCCTATATATAATCATATAATGTGCATCGGAATTGTAAAGATTATATACATTTGGAATCATTATTTTTACTTTTGCTAAAATACTTTCGTCTACTATTATCTTCCAAATAACTCTATAAGCAAATAAAGCATAAAAAGAAAGGTTTTTAGGTTTCAAACTTGAGCATGCATCTGGATGACCCAGAGGGCTCCTTAAAATGGATTCCTGAAAACCATTCCCAGATATTCTGATTCAACAGATCTGAAAGGAAACTTAAAAACAAGCTCCTGAGTAATGCTGATTCTGCTGGTCCACTGGCCAAACTTTGAGCATTTTAGAGCAGTGTTTCTTAATCTTGCTACACATTGCATATTGAAACTCTGTGTGGGGAAGCTTTTTAAAAAGTATCTGGGCACTCCCAGTTCTGATTTGATTCATTTGTGTTAGAGTACCTATACATATTTACATGCATTTCTCTAATACCAACAAGTTCAAGCATCTACCCATTTGTCTATTGATCACTTGGATTTATTTTTCTATAAAAATTACACGTTTAGAACTTCATCGGTTTTAATTTGGTGGTGTCTTTTTAAATGATGCATAAGAACATTTTAATATATTATGAATATTAACCCTTTTCTGATTACATTCTGAGAATATTTTTCTTAGTCTGTTATTTGTCTCTGGTTAAACAGGAATTTAAATTTGTATTATTATATCAAGTTTGTCCATCTTTTCTTGTATAGTTTATGGGGTTTGGGTTTGGGTCTTGTTTAGAAAGCTTAACTACAGGGGCTAAAAATGTTCTCTGTAATTTTTTTCTTTTCTTTTTGTTTTTTGATTTTTTTTTCTTTTCTTTCTTTTTTTCCTCTCTCTCTCTCTCTCTCTCTTTCTTTCTTTCTATTTATGTATTTTCTTTATTTTGAGACAGGGTCTGATTAAGTTGCCCAGGATGGCCTTAAACTGTGATCCTCTTCCCTCAGCCTCCCAAGTAGCTGGGATTTGAGCCATGCACCACAGCTCCTGGCCTACTGTGTACTTGTTGCTAAGATTTTTGTTTTTCGGTTTTGTAGTATTCATTTCTTTATTTATCTAGAGATAATTTTTGAATAAGAAAACTTGTTTCCAAGATGGATAGTGCCTATGAGATTGAAGCCCCTTTTGGTAGGGGCTTGTTAAGGGATGTAGAGAATACACAAAACCCTTGGGATCTGTATACTTAATAGTGACTATTCAAGAGCTCCCTCAATTACCTGTCAAGGCAGTTGCTAACCCTGAAAGGATCAGGAGACTGCAGAATTAGGAATCTGCCAAAGTAGTACTACCACTTGCCTCTGTCTCCATATAATTCAAATTTGAATCAAAATGTTAAATGACCTGGTGGAACTTAAATCACATTTGGAAACCTAGCCACAAGTGAATTGGGAAGTAACTGGTTTTGGCTTACCAGGAAGGTATCCAAGGAGACAGTCTAGCAATGCATGCATGTTTTCTGTTAATATGTTACTAGTCCATCATTTTCCTGTTATTTTGAAATGTCATCATTTTCATATATTAAATATATCATAGGGAGCTGGGCACAGGAGCGCACTCCTGTAATCCCAGCACTTTGGGACAAGAGAATCGCGAGTTCAAAGCCAGCCTCAGCAAGGGCGAGGCACTAAGCAACTCAGTGAGACCCTGTCTCTACATAAAACACTACATAAAATGTCTGGGGATGTGGCTCAGTGGTCGAGTACCCCTGAGTTCAATCCTGGGTACCAAAATACATATATGTATATACATACACACACCATAGGGGAAAAGATTTTTGGGGACAGTCTATAGTCTCTACTACATTCCACAGCTCATTTGAAAACGTGTTATCTATTTCAGGTAATGTTGTCCATGATTTTATTTTTTTCAAACATGGATGGGCAAGGTGTGGCGGGAGAATGGGGAAGGTAAAAAGCTGCACCAGATACTCCTTTTGGGCCCTAAAGCCATTTTTCCTGCCTCTATTAGCCTGACTTCATTCTAGGGAAATTATTCAGCTTGATTTTTTACTTACTAATCTGTGTCTACTCTGAAACCCAAACCATCCATTTAGTATTTTTTTTTTTTTTAGTTTTAGTCATCCAAAAATCTTAATTCCCAAGTATATGGTTAATTTTTTGTACATATGACATCTTCTCATGTTTCTCTAATGATATTACCTACAATTTTCAAATATTTTCTGATTGTCCTCTAGCTCTGGTTTCTCTTATATTAGTTGTAGAAATGGTGTCTAATTTTTTTTTTTTGGTACTGTGGATTGAACTCATGGGTACTCAACCACTGAGCCACATCCCCAGCACTATTTTGTGTTTTATTTAGAGACAGAGTCTCATGGAGTTGCTTAGTGCCTCGCCCTTGCTGAGGCTGGCTTTGAAGTTGCAATCCTTCTGTCTCAGCCTCCCAAAGTTCTGGGATTACAGGCGTGCGCCACTGCGCCAGGCTTCTAATGATGTTCTTCCAAACTTGTAATAAGGTTAGTTACCTGTCTGTTCATTTTTGCATTTTAGCATCTCTGTTCCCTTTTACTTTTATTTACTGTAGCCATCCTCTGCCTGGAGAGGCAAGCATGTGTTGGCAGTACATCTTTGAAGGGAGGGGGACTCTGGCCATCTTCAGCTTCCTGGGCTGCAATGTAGAACCACTTGGGGAGAAAAATGGAGTTGATTAACCTGGATGATCTCAATCTTTTCCCAGTTTCTCTCTCAGGGTGGTGTTTCAGTGAGCTCTTTCCCACTTCTTGAGAGCTCGTGTGGATTTCCACCAATGTTGTCTTACTGTGGCTTCCACATGATTTGAGCTGAATTTTTCTTATTCTTTTTTTCGAGGGTGCTGGAGGTTGAACCCAGGGCCTCACACATGCTAAGCACATGCTCTGCCCTGGAGATGCGCCTCCCAACACCGTATTTTTGCTTTTGTTGATAGAAATTTTCTTAATTTTTTGTTTGTTTTTACTTTTTAAGAGTATCTCTTATCATTTTCTGAGATTTTAAGTAGTAGGTATATTTATGTATACTTGGTTTTCTATTCTGATCCAATCTCTTAAATTTGTGTGTGTGTGTGTGTATGAGAGAGAGAGAGAGAGAGAGAGAGAGAGAGAGAGATTTGCATGTTCTGTCCTATTTCTCAATTATTTTTTAAATGATATTTTTTAAAAAAACTGTCATAAAGTCAAAGTTGAAATGAATACTGAATCTTACTCTTTTTCCACTTATATGTATTTTTCTCTACTTTCTTCATTCTGGAAAATATGACCATATAAACTAAGTATTTTCACACCATATAAACTAAGTATTTTCACACCATACTGTGTCATTCAAAATGCAAGTGAAATTGGCGCCTGTGGGTAGCAGTAGATTCCAGGGTTTGGATCAAGGCTGAGTGTCATCTGGGTGTTATAGTTACAACTCATTTTAGAAACTGTAATTCTCTGGTTTCTAAACACATTCACAGAGACTCATTTGTATTCCAGAATACCTATTTTTTCTCTTACAGTAAGATATGTAAATTTTGTAGGGACTAGTATTATGGTAAATAGCACAACTGTGGAGTTGAACTTGAGTCAGAATCCTGGTTCCATCATTCACTGTCTTTGTTTGATTTCTAAATCTCTACTTTAGTCCTTGTAAACATTAATGAAATAAAGAAGTTGATCTTCTGGGCCCAGTAGTTAGCACATAGGAAACACAAAATAAACGTTAGTGATGATGGTGAAGATGATGGTGGCGGTGATTAGTAGAGTTTGCTCCAAGAATGAGCCCATAAAAATAAATTAATAATCCAGATGGATCTTCAGGAAGAATGGAAACAGCAAAGATTGTCTTAAAATAAGTCATGTTTATTTAGTTTTCTTTAGTTTTTATTTCTTTAGTCTGTATTGAATTGTATTAAGGGAAAAGTACCATTTTATATCTTGGTTTTCTCACATATAAAAAGGATAATTTCACAGGTTTGTCATGGATATTCAAGGAGAAAACACTTAAAAGTGATTAAAATGACGATGGAGACCCAATAGAAAGTCTTAGCTATTGCCATTACTGGTATTTTATACAAACTGTCGGAGACCCAGGAAACTATGTGTTTGTTTTTTTAAAATTAACACTTGGAATGCATGATTGGACTTGATTCATGTGATAACAAATACTTAAAATTGAGACTAATCTAGAAAGAGTGGAATATATGCTTATTATAACTACAGCGTACACTTGGGCCCACCAAAGACTGCATCTCCTCTGGGTGAATTTTCCTACTTGATGCTATTACTTCAAGTATTTTCAAATGATTACTCTTTAAATTATCAGTAGAATCCTTGTATCAAATAAGATCTTGTAACATATAAGTAATAGTGTGTGGGCTGGGCTGAGGTCCCAGACCCAGAACCCCGCCAGTTGTTTATCTTCCTGATACCTATGGCTCCTTTGAACACAATTTGAAAACCCTGCTCCTTATTGGTAGTGATAGTCCTCTGAGCAGAGAACTATTTCTTTTTTTAAATAATTATGTACTGGTTGTGCATTTCCAATGATATACTCTATTTACCATTTAGATTTGGAAGATACTTTTGGTAAACGCTTTAGTTTTATCATTCATATATTAGAAGCCCTGTCTTGGGGTTGGTTACTTTTACAGATGGCTGCCTCAGACATTTTACATAGATTACTTTTAGCCCTCTCTGGAGGGTAGCTTTATTTTCCCTTCCTTCACAATCAGGTCACACCATGTTTAGTCTGCATTTCCTTGTGAACTTACCTTGGTCAATATTCCCACTAAGTAAGCAGATCCTAAGATATTTGATTTTTTCTTTTTAGTTGTAGATGGACACAGTACCTTTATTTATTTATTTTTATGTGGTGCTGAGGATTGAACCCAGTGCCTCACATATGCTAGGCAAGTGCTCTACCACTGAGGCACAACCCCAGCCCTGTGATTTTTTTTCCAATTCTATTAAGGAATACTTTATGCAAAATAAATATCCTATATTTAGTGTATAATTTAGCTTTGCAGTTATGTATTTAGTGAAATCATCACTATAATTAGTAAAGAGAAAATTTCCATCACCCCAGAAGATTTTTTTTTTTTTTTTGGTACCAGGGATTGAACCCAAGTGTGCTTAGCCACTGAGCCACTTCCCTAGCCCTTTTTATTCATTATTTTGAGACAGGATTTTGCTAAATTGCTGAGTCTGGCCTTGAGCTTGAGATCCTCCTGCCTCAGTCTCCTGAGTTGCTGGGATTACAGGCATGTGCCACCATCCCCCCAAAATGATTTTTACTGCCCCTTTGCAGTGCATCCTTTCCTCCACTCCTGGCTCCGGCAATCACTTATTCGCTTTTGGTCATTACAGGTTAGACTTCATATAAATGGAATCATAAGTTCATATTTTATCTCTGGCTTCATCAACTCAGCAAATGATTTTTTAAAATTTTTTTTTAGTTGTAGATGGACACAATATCTTTATTTTATTTCTTTTTATGTGGTGCTGAGGATTGAATCCAGGGCCTCACGCATGCAAGGCAAGCACTCTACCACTGAGCTACAATCCCAGCCCTCAGCAAATGATTTTGAGATTTATCTATAATGAGGCCTGAATGAGTAGTTACTTCTTTTTTAATGCTGAGTAATATTCCACTGTATAGATATACCACAATTTGATTTTTCATTCACTTCTTGATTGACAGTTGAGTTCCTTCTAGACTGGGGCTACTATGAAAAAAAAAGTGACTATGAACATTCGGATTTAAGTCTTTGAGCATATATTTTAATTTCTCCTAGGGGTAAAATGGCTGGGTCATATGGTACATTTGTGTTGCACTTTTTAAGAAATATTTTGTGAGAACTTGCATTCTCAACTCCTCCTATGTATCTGGGCTCAGATAAAAATACTAGATTTTCATGTTTCTCTAAGTTGAAGATAGGAAGAAATTCTTATCCTCCCCTCCCTGGCTCACCTACTTCCAAATTAATTGCTCATCCTATTATTTTGGGTTCTTAAAATAATTCCAACCTCCTCTTTTCTTCAGCCCTGTTGCTACCATGTCAGGGTTGCTTGGGTGCCCACTGTGCTAGGTGCGAAAAGGACACGGAGGACTTTAGGTTAAATGGGGAACAAAACAGGGATCAGCTCTATTCCCTGGACTGAATGGGGGAGGGAGGGGGACCAGAGCTATGGATTACGTCGCAAGCAACATTTGTAAGAACTCTTGAAGCTGCATTCCATTACCCTGACTCACGTGCTTGAGAAACATCCCACCTTTGTTTGAGTACAGTCGTTAGGTGTTTATTTATTTTACACAGGTGTGGCTGAGAGATGACAAGGAAATGTTACATGGAATCTCAAAACGGGGATAGGAGGCAAGAAAACTCTGTCTTTAATAACAAAAAGCTTTCCTTTTTGACCTGTGGTTTTCAACGTAGTACCCAGACTTGTAGCAGCAGCTTCCCCTGAGAACACAGAATACAAAGTTTCTTGCCTCTCTCCAGACCCTCTGAGTCTGAAGCTCTGGGTGTGGAATCTAGTTTAACAAGCCCTCCAGGTGATGGCAATTCACACTCAAGTTTGAGAACAGCTGGGCTAAACTCATTCCAAGGGTGCAGATGGTCATCTTTGGGCTTGGTGAACGGCGGGCCGCAGGGATGACGTAGCTGCAGAGCCCATCCACCTCTGCTCCTCTCCTCTCCCAGCACCTGCCACTTCTTTCACCCACGGTCAGAAGCCAGGTTCTTAGCTCGCGTCCGCTCCCGGAGAGCTGCAGCCAAAACCCGGCAAGTGGATTCTGAGTTTGCGGGCGGGGGAGCCGGTCGGGCATGCGCAGTGGAGTGAGCGCAGCAGCTAGGCGGGCGCGGAGAGGTAGCCGCAGAGTGGACCTGCGGACGCCGGGATCCCCAGCCAGAGCTGCAGTACGACCGCAGCAGGTACCAGGCGCGGAGATGCGGGAGTGGGACCCTAAAGGAAAAAGGAAGGCAGGACCCATAGAAGAAAAGCACAGCTTGACTTGCTCGGGGGCAGTCTGAGAGTTCCTCGCCAGCCAGGCGTCTGCCCGCCGTGCGGTGCGGCCGGCCGATCTCAGGGCGAGCTCTGCCCACTTGGGGCAGCAAGAAGTGCCAGCAGGTGTTATATCGTGTATTTATTTACACAGTTTAAACGATATGCATGAGAAGTGCGTTATGATTCTCTGCATAAAGTAAGGCAATTAAGTTTTCTGTTTTAAACTTTTGGTGGCTGCTCGCGAGACTTTCTGAATCAGTCTTTCTCGTTTGAATTCTGTGACTGATTTATTTGCCTTTGGCCTTTTGGTGCATAGGATCAATAGGGCTAGAATGAAATTGCATCCGTGCTGTCTGGGTTTGGTGTCCTTCCTGGAGCATGGGGGCCTCTGGATGCGGTGTAAGAAATGTCAGTTTTCAGTGCCAAAAACTTTTCTAGTTTCAGCTGCATTTTAAAGTACAGACTTTACAAAATTACAGCCCTTTACCTTTCAACATTACTTTTTTAAAAAAAATTTCATTTGGTTCTGTTAAGAGTTCTCATCTTTCATCCTTTGTTTATCTTGTCACATTTTATGGCTTATATGGATATATATTTTTTACCTTGGGGCTGCGATATTGGATACACTTGTAGGAGGCTAACCCTGTGCCGCACAAATTTCTTGAGAACCTTGTGAGCCATAAGCACAATTTCAGGGAGGGAGGCAAACTGAACACTGTTTTCGGTGTCAGGAAGAAAACAAGTGCTTTTCCATCTCCCTCTCCCTTGGAATTAGCTCCTCTTTAAACGGAATTCTGTAGTGAGATTGAATAGTAAAGTTAAATTATAGTAAAGTTAACTTTGTCATGTGTGAGGCACACACAGAAGTAGTCTAGGAAAAAGAAAATTCAAGTTCAGGAAGAGAGACATAGAGAAAGGGGATATTCCTCTTCCTACTTTCCCCCATGATGAATGTTTTAATGGCAGAAATAATATACAGTTGGTCCAGTTTTGGTCTGCAGGGGCCTTCCAGGTCAGCCAGTTCAACTGCTTCAGTTTACAAATGAGAAAACTGAGACCGGTGAGGTTAGGTGACTTGGTATGGCCACCCAAGCCCCTCGTTGGCAAAGCTGGGCCTGGGAACCAGGTTTTCTGATTCAGGGATCTTTTTACTTCTCCCTGCTGAAACTGTGCTCATCGTTTGAATAGGTTATTAAACTTTCTTTTCCACGTTCTTATGTAGTCTGGTTGGAGCAGAAAACGAGCTGTTTCTAGTACTTAACTTGCTGGTACCCTGTAAACTCCTTTCAAGAAATGCCCTGTCACTCAAGCCCCACCTACCAAATTGCTAGTCCTGAAACCCAACTATCCTCCTCCTTTGGCCTGGAATGTTTGTTTGACTTCCTTCCTGTTGAAGTCCTGCCCCTGATGCAAGCTGTGACCTCATCCTGGAAGCCTTCCTTGATTGCTGCAGCCATAGGTAGTTTCCCTCTTTAGAACTCCATGGTGTTCATCACTGTCATCTGTGCTGCCCATAATCCCCACCGTATATGGTATTGTGAGTTGTATTTTAGTACACGTCCTCATTTTCTGACCAAGAAGTTGTCAGGTTGTGAAAACTCTTGAAGGTTAAAGCCCATGACTTAAACGTCCCACCCAGCACTAAGTACAGAGTATATTCTTAGCCACTGTTTGTAGGAGGGCCGAAAATGAAGTGCCCATAGTTTTCTAAAAGATTCAATGTGGGCACTGTGACATAGAGGAGAGGCCACCTTAGAGTGGTAGCAAGACAGATGGAGTCAAACCAACCAGATACAGTGATTCTCATATTTTGATAAAAGATCACAGATTAGGGGGAGTGCTGGAGACAAGAGTAAAAAACACAATGGTGAACAGTTGTCCAGGGCTTGAATTAAGCATGTGACTTGTAAATGCAGAATGGAGAGCACAGATTTAAGAAATGAGGTACAGGGTGGGGCATGGTGGCACATACCTGTAATCTCAGCACCACGGGAGGCTGAAGCAGGGGAATCACAAGTTCCAGGCCAGCCTTAGAATTTAGAGAGACCCTATCTCAAAATAAAAAAGGCTGAGGATGTAGCTCAATGGTTAAGCACCTCTGGTTCAATCCCCAGCACCCCCACACCTCCTAAAAAACCAGAAGCATTTGGTGAAGGACTAGATTCAAAGGAGGAAAGTTGTTGAAAATTACTTTAGTTTCAAGTTTGGAGTGTTATTAATGGGTTTATAATATTCTTTTTATCATCTTAGCACCTCTGATTGGGACATGATCTCTCTTCTGCTTCTTACAGTTGTCGATGTAATTGTCTTTTTCCCATTCTAGAGGATGAATAAATATGTCACTGTGAATGCCTGGCACATTGTGTTGCAGTAGCACAACTCAGTAGTTTGGCATGAATAAATAAGTAAGCGTATTTTGGCACGAGGAGAGTGGGCAGTCAAGATCTTGGAGCTAGTTGGTAGCACTTTATCTGAACTGTCCCCTCATTGGATAGAGGAGGAACTGAGATATCCTAAGCTGGTTAATAGCATAGCCAGAGGTTCTGTTCAGCTTTCTTCTTTACTAGGCCTCACCTTCTTTCATTAACCCCCTATTTTTCCAGGTTATTGGCACTAAGATTAATTTGAGTCCATGACTAGACAGCCGAGGTCGAGATGTTCTGTGGATAGGAAACCCTCAGAAATCAAAAGGAGGACATTTGGTGGCTGATGGGAGCATGTTTGTATCATTGGAAGAGATGAGACACAAAGGGACTGGCCAATTAAAAACTGAGCATACAGCATGGGGGGTGGTCACACTGGGGACCTGGGAGTCTGCACGAGGGGGAGTTCAGGAAGAGTCTGGAAAGGTCATTGGTAGCTTAGCTTGTCAGAGGCAGAAGACACAAACAGGTTGGCCCAAAGTCCTTAGACTGAGAGTGTATACAGGACATTCTACACCATCAGGACATGGTGAGCCATGGTCTCCAGGAGCCTGACACTGAAGGGTGGTGTGTGTGGCCCAGGAATGCCATGGGGGAAACAGAGAAAGGGAATTGTGATCAGACTGTACCTGGAAAAACAACAAGACAGAGGCAGTGCTGCTGAACCCCAAATCCCAGTTCAAGAGGTGCTTTGGGATATTTGTTTGCTTGGAACAGATGTTGCAAATAGCTGTTTTGCAAATCAAAACACAGCCTTTCCACTGAGCTGCCAGGCAGCCATGGGGGAGCTGTGGAGTTCCTCTCTATTGAAATTCACAGTGATTGATCACTTTCTTCATTTTTGATAGGCAGTGATGTCTATTTTTATAAAAGTGTCAAGAAGAGAACAGTTGAGGGGCTAGATTGAAAGAGTTTGAGATGGTTAGCAGGGGAAGGAAGGCTTAGTTAAAAAGGAATTATCTTTAAATTTTTTTTTTTTTTTTACCATTTTACATTAGTGAAAACTGATTAAACAAATGCAAAATCAGGCAGTAGTTTGAAATTAATGCCTCATATACTTAAAAACTGCCCAAATATTACATCTTAAAGTTGACCATGGCCATGTGTAAGTCGACCATATCATGTAACTTTCTGAAGATAATAGTAATTAATAATAACCATCAGGAGGTGGTGAGCCATGGTCTCGGGGAGCATGGCACTGAAGGGTGGTGTATGTGGCCCAGGAATGCCATGGGGGAAACAGAAATAATAATAATAGTAAGTAATAATTTGTTATTGGTAACTGATTTTATAAAATATTTTCCATGGACCTGACATATTAAATATATTAATATGAGCAATATATCATTTAATTTTTACAAACCATCCTATGAGGTAGGTACAGTTATTATTACCGTCTTTTTATAGATGAGAAAACTGAAGCTTAGATAACCTCACCTATCTGAGTTCACCCTCTTGACATGTGGTTGAGCTGAGATTTGATCCCAGGCCTCCCTGACTGCAGGCACTGAGAGCTCAAATAATCAAATATCTTTACCTGTGGTCACTCTAACAGAAGCTTAGAATGGCCGCAAGTGTTAGCTGGTGAAACTTCTAACATTCTGTGAGCCAGAATTTAATCCCAGAAACAGAACAACAGTGATGACTATCTTTCTGATTTTTTTATTCCATTTAGTCTTTATCTACTTTTCCTTTGAAGCATTCCTGGAGATGGAGAGGGCAGTTTTTAATCTGGGACACCATTAAAGCACATTCGGATTTGTCTCACTCTAATTTGGGGTGGTGTGGGGTGAATTGGTGGTGATCTGTGGGGTGCCTCTGGAATTTCGGGTAGGAACTCTTTGCAATTGTAAGGGTTTTTTCTTTTTTCTTTTTCCCCCTGTGGTGGTAGAATTCACTACTGGAAGCTCCTGGAATATCTGTGGGTCCTGACCCTGGTCTCAGGCCTTGGAACTGTGGCCATAAACCCCCAGGGAGAACCCATACCTGTACCATGAATCCTCAGAATTAGAGTTCTGAAGTCAGTGTGGACTAGTTGAAGGTGGGCATGGGTATCTCAGGGAAGGTGCCAGGTCAGAGACAAATATTGTAGAGGCCCTACTGCCAGGCCCCAGATTTGACTATAGGAATGAGCTGCTGAATTGGCTGTGAGAAAATGTGCTCCTCTTCCTCCTCCTGGTAAACCTTACTACCCATGGAGCTTACCCTCTCCTGGGAGTCTCTAAATGCAGCCCAGGTGAGAGGTTCTTCCTCCTGTGCTGCCTGAGCTGCTTCCATTTCCTGGTTCTGCTTCAGCTCCCCTCATCCCTCCCTAGTGGATCTGTGTGTTCCCAGAGCCTGTGCCCTGGATATGAAGGGAAGGGCCAGGCTCTGGCCTCCAAACTCGTCCCATCATCCATTTCTCATGCAATATTTTATGCTGGGTGATGATGAAAACCAGGTAAGAAAGAGGCCTTTGTGCTACACATAGGTTTATTGATTATAACATGGTCCTACAATCTTGATTGCTGGAAACTTTGCTACTATATAAAGTCACATGAGGTGTGAGGCTGTGTCAACTTTGATCATCTGATTTGTTTTCAGTATTACTGTGTCCGAAACTGCACATTTGCTATTTTTTGTGAGACTCATGCGCACTGCTTCTGTAAAAGCAAGTTGCTTTTTTTTTAATATATATATTTTTAGTTGTAGATGGACACAATATCTTTATTTATTTTTATGTGGTGCTGAGAATTGAACCCAGTGCCTCACGCATGTGAGGCAAGTGCTCTACCACTGAGCCACAACCCCAGCCCCAAAGCAAGTTGCTTTTTAGTAGTACTATGGACACAGAAGGGGCCAAGA
This sequence comes from Geosciurus inauris, assembly GCA_004024805.1. Classification (NCBI taxonomy): domain Eukaryota; kingdom Metazoa; phylum Chordata; class Mammalia; order Rodentia; family Sciuridae; genus Geosciurus; species Geosciurus inauris. The sequence continues at coordinate 12,639 of PVHX01003000.1, read as the reverse complement.
TTGAGAGATGATTAGGAGAGTTTCCCCTCTTATTTAAAATATTTACTATATCAGAAAATATTTTCTAGAGGAGCTAGAAATAGGTTCGTTCATAAAGTCCAGTTGGGAAGGAGACTTTAAACTTTATAACAAGCTGAGTTTTTATTTTTTTTTTTAGCAATTCAGTCATAAAACCACAAGAATCTTTGGAAGATAACTCACAGCACATGGGCCTGTCTCCAGTAGATACAAGCTCATACCTGAGAAACTCCTTTTTGATATTAGGGTGGGTAGATGTCTTGGTAAGGTAGAAGGAGGTTTGTGCGTGGGCTTCTTCATTACAAAAGCCAAGGATTTGGGGTCCGCTTTACTCAAAATACTGGAGGAAAACAGATTTACTCTATTATTGAGAAGCAAAATAATTTGTTGAAAGATCCAGTTCCAGGAAATTACATGTTTTTGAAATGTATTTATTTGTAAAAGCTGACAAAGGCCCCTTCAACTTTTTGGAGAACTAGAACGAGATTTTAGCACTGCTACTGAAACAGAATTTGGATTAGATTTGAGTGTAAGATATCTACATACGTGCAGAAACAGCAGGCATGTCATAGACCAAGACCTGCTGGTCTAAACCTCCCCTCTACAGTGAATGCACATGAGGGGGCCCTCTGCAGTCAATGGAGAAGTCCATTTACACAGACCATGACTGTAAAATCCAAAGTGGATGCATAACAGTTTGTAGTCTAACACTGATGTCGATCAAGCAATTTGAATGCTTTTGATATAAAGTCTAGGCTGTGTTCACATGTTGTTTCCATAGTTGGTAGTCAGAATCTGATTTAAATTGTTAAAATGAAAGTTCATTTATGACTCATTTATGGTGAATGATTGATGGCATGGACAGACTTTTCGTTTCATTTCACTTTGCAATCTTCAGTTCCGTCTTTTATGGCTATATTGATTTTGTTTTTCCCCCATTTTTTGTCCTTGATGATAAATATGTAAGTACTGTGTACTGTTTATAGATAAAAATCAATGCAAACTAGAATTCTGAGGTTTGATAAGTGAGTCTTTACTGAGGGTTTAATGCTACTCATCAATAATTTGGTGGAAAGACAATATCAAGTTAGTATATAATTGAACCTTTAGTCTGACATCAAGTTAGTGTTTATTAGTATATAATTGAACCTTTAGCCTGACATTAAGTTAGTGTTTATAACCTTCGTGAACAAAACAGAAACTCTCAAAGACGCCTGCATTCTTTCACTGAACAGCTCTCACAGAATTCTCATCTGATGATGGTTCTCTTTTCTGTCTCTCTCAGGTTTAGTTCACTGGGACACCCTTTTGGTCCAGACAGTGTTTTCAAGAGTGGCCCAGTTCTTAGAGTTTTAAGTTTATTAGGTCAGGGAGGTGCCAGCCGTGAAACACAGCTCACAAAAACCTAGTGATGTTTTTTAGCAAAAGTTGTCATGCAAATGAATGAATTTTGGAAAGACAACAATAGCAATTTGCTTGATTTTTTTTTTTTTTAATTCTCAAAAAGCCAGGTTAAGCCCAAGAATTACCATTAGTGAAAAAAGATTTGAAAAATCTCAGAATGTTTAATGGTCAGTCAAAATGAGCCTTAGGCCAATTGGAAGCTCAGATACCAGAAATCATTGACCTCTGATTATAGCCATGGATGGGAAGTCAAAGTCTGAGATTGTTTCAGACCCCATTAGAAGGGAGGCCTCTGTTCAGTGGTGGGTTTGATGATTAAACAAGACAGTGAATGCAAAAGCAATTAGTAAACTGTAAGATAAGGAGGTAAAGTATGTATTGATAGTCAAGATAGTTTTCAGACTTTGCTACCTTTCTTGATAATTGGCCTGGACTTGAAAATAACTCACTTATTTGAAGTTACCCAACATAGAAGTGGCAGATTTTGAAGTCATATCTGTGTCTTTTAATTTCAGCATTTGAAAAAATTTCAGGGCTTTACATGAGGAGCACCGATAGGTAAGACAAATATAGGGTCTCTGACCTCATGAAACTTCAGCGTAACTCTAAATCTAGTCTTTTCCAATCTATTTTTTTTGTTTTTCTGACCAGAGCAAGTAACTTCTCTGTGAAATTTGTATTTGATTTTTAAAATACCTTTATTTTACTTATTTATTTTTGTGTGGTGCTGAGGATTGAACCCAAGGACTCACACATGCCAGGCACATGATCTAACACTGAGCCCCAGCCCTAGCCCTGTATTTGATTTTTAAAAAAATCTTGAAAGTGTTTTGTGGGTAAACCCCAACTGTGAAGCTCTTTAAGTGATTTCCCTGTTGCCAGAGATGCCTTTAATAACTGTCTCTACAACGGAGAGACATCCCCAGCCCCTAGTATTTTCAACACAGGGTCTTGATAAGTTTCTCAGCTTGCCTCTAATTTTAGAGATCTTCCTGCCTCAGCCTGCTGAGATCACAGGTGGGCGCCATGGTGCCGGCTCAGAGTTTCTATTCTTTAGGTCTGGGGTAGAAGAACATGCATTTTAAGAAGTTCCCAGGTGATGCTGCGGCTGATGGTCAGTTTTCTCAAGAAACCAGCCCTTTTCTTTTATTCCATGTTTGAAGGTAACTACTGTTCAGCCAGTGGGGCCACATCTCTTATGGAAAGCGGAACTGCCAATGTCAGCCAGATGTTAAGAATTGGCCCAAACCAAGCATAAATGAGTAGTATGCTCAAGGGATATGCATTTGGATTTAATTTTATTATTCTGGATATAATCTTAAGCTTCATTCAACAAATATTTTCAAAATAGCCTATAGGCTCTGAGCTAATAAGTGAGACTCAGACAAGTACAGAAAGCTCCTTTTCTGCCCTCAGAACATCTGCAGTCTTGTAGGAGGGTTAAAGCACTCGTTTGTGGCCACAGAACACGAACACTGGTGCTACGTGCTTTCAAAGTATATAGAAACCAAATATGATAGGAGCAAAATGAAAAGCTCACTTTTCATGGTAACAGTCATGGCAGGGCAGAGTTGAGGGGATGCTGATTTCATGATACCCTTTGATGTTTTATGCATCTTTGTAAACCATCTGAAAGGAGGGAGCATATGTGTAGATAAAGAAAATAAGTCAGAAGGGCATTTGAATTAGGCATTGAAGGGTGACAGACGCTTACTCGGTAGAGTTCAGTCTGTTGCTATAACAAAATAAGAGGCTAGGTACTTTATAAAGAACATAGGCTTATTTGGCTCACAGTTTCAGAAGCTGAAAGTCCAAGATAGGGCAGCCTCTGGTGCCGGGGACCCCTTGGCTGTATCACGACATGGCGGGAAACACCTGTGTGCAGAAGGGGTCAAGCATGTAGGGTGGCCTGTCTTTCTAAACCCACTCAGGAGAACAAACTTACTCCGTGAGGCCACCATTAATCCCCTGTGGGGTAGTTTTCTCCTTATCTGATTACCTTGAACTAGGCCCTACCTCTTAAAGTTCCACCACTTCAACACTGTCATCCTAGGTATCAGTCTTCCAGCCTTTGAGGGACGCACTCAAACCATGTTAAAAAATGAGCAGGGTATAATAAGTATAATAATTCCAGACAAAGGGCCAGTGGAGCCTCAGATTGGTGGTAGGAGAGGAAAGTGCAGGTGTGTCCAGTGGTGAGAACTCTGATTCATTTGGAAAATACAAGAAGGTGCAATTGGAAAGACATATTAAGACCAGATTGTGGACCATCTGAAAGGATGAGGTTGTGGGTTTTGGACATTATTCTATAGGTAATGTTGAGTTATAGGCTTATCTCAGGTTGACCCTGACTGCTGGTCCCTCCCACCCTTTAAAAACGCTGAGGAGGAGGTGAGCTGTTTCTTAGAGTATACCAATCTATAGTTAATACCATCTTGAAGGGGCTGAATGAAGGGAAAAATGAGTGAGCAGGTGAATCTACACTTACCCGCTCTCTCATTCTGCCATGTTCTAGTGTATTGTAGCTTCTTGCTTATAATGACTTTAGGTCCATGATGCCTTATTTTTAGACTATACTACTAACCCCATTATCTGTGGTTTTGCTTTCTGTGGTTTCAGTTGCTGGTGTCAACTGTGGTCCAAAAATATGAAATGGAAAATTCCAGAAATGAGTCATAAGTTTTAAATTGCATGTCATTCTGAGGGTTACTTAAACACAAGTACCGCAATCCCTCGACAGTCAATCTGGTAGCCAAGATGACTAAGTGATTAATGGGTGGGCAGCATATACAGCATGAATATTCTGAACACATGGATGATTCCACCTCCTGGGATGGAGCTAAGTGGTGCAGGATGTCATCCCACTCCCCAAAACAGCATCTGGAGTGTCAGTGGAGAAGGTCAAAAGTAGCCTAACACTACATCAAAATGCTTGCGTCATTCATCTCATCGCCTAGGTGTTATACCAGCTCACATCATCACAAGAAGAGTGAGCACCAGGCGATGAGATACTTTGAGAAAGACAAAAACTGGGCTGAGGTTGTGGCTCAGTGGTAGAGCGCTTGCCTCTCACGTGTGAGGTACTGGGTTCGATCCTCAGCACCACATAAAAATAAACAAAACAAAATAAAGACACTGTGTCCACGTATAACTAAAAAATATCTTAAAAAAAAAAGAAAGACCAAAACCATCCTTAATCACTTTTATTATCAGATATTATTATTCTATTGGTTTTTTATGTATCTCTTACCAATTTATAAATTAACTTGCAAATTAGGCAATTTATGATTAGCTTTCATCATAGGTATATATATATATATACTAGAAAAAAATCCCATAGGTTTTTTTTTTTTATACATGGTTTCAGGTATCCACTGTGGATGTTGGAACATATACTCCACAGATAAGGGGGGACTACTGTACTATTACTCCCAGATCTGTATTTTACTGACAGAAAATCTTGATGCTATAGACTTGAATTTAAAATATTAAGGACTGTTGTAGTTTTGTATGCATTCTAAACTAATTCTAGAAATGAATAAAATAGTATATAAAAATAATGCTTTACTTGAAGATAATGCTTGTATGTAAAACTTACAATCCTGAAATAAACCGACAAATGTAAATCGAGGTTATACTCCTTTTATGGTATCTTTTATTGTTTTAATACAGGGGTACAGTGGTGTGCATCTGTAGGCCACCTATTTATGAGGCCAAAGCTGGAGATTCCAGGATTGCAGGAGTTCCAAATTACCTGACCAACAGAGACCCCATGTCAGAGGAAAAATGAAAGAAAAAGAGAAGCCAGGCATGATGGTTCATGCTTAGAATCCTAGCTGTTTGGGAGGCTGAGGCAGGAGGATTGAAAGTTTGAAGCCATCTGGAAAATTTGGTGAGACCCTGTCTCAAAATAAAATTTCGGAAAGGTCTGAGGAAGTAGCTAAGAGGTAGAAGACTTGCCTAATATATTTGATGCCCTAGGTTCAATCCCCAGTACTAGAAAAAGAAAAAAAAAGTAGAATAGCTTACAGAGATGCTCAAAGAAATGTTTATTACCACACTAATGTGCCAGAAGTTTGGATACATGTTTTTCTTGAAGTTGGAAGAGGACCAGAGTTTCTTATCCTACCTGAGGTTTTATAATTTCTCTAATGTTAATGGTAGTTGAGTTCTTAATGATGATGTAAGACTTGATTAGCATAGGAAAAAAACATCATTTGTTTTATACCTTTATTTATTTTTATGTGGTGTTGAGAATTGAACCCAGTGCCTCACACATACTAGGCAAGTGTTCTACCACAGAGCCACAACCCTGGCCCCCAATTCATTACTTTTATCCTGAACAAAGTAGTTTTATTTTTAAAACTATTATATTTCCTGTTAATATGCTTCTGGAATGTGGAGGATAACGAAGATTAAACTTTCTAAATATTTTGCAGAGTTATGGTCTTCCTATGTGATATGTACTGTGCTATGGAAAACCAAGTCTTAACTGATGTATTTCTCCAGGGTTAGTTTTAGATTGCTCATGTCATGAGGACAATAAACTCAGAGGAAATGACTGCATTTTGGAGCAGTGTATAAAAGGAAATGTAACACTTATTTTTGCAGGTTAATTTATTATTAAATATCAGTGGATATATTCTACATCTTATTTCACATCTTGGGTACACTTAAGGGAGGACTTAAACATGTTGGTCATTTAGTCTAAAGAGGATACAAAGATTCATTCAAATCTCTGTTTGCACAGGTTCTATTTATTCCACTCACAGGCACTATAGTAAAGCATTACAAAATTAAACAGAACTTTTCAGGGAAATTAAGTTTCATATTAACCAAACGTTTTAAAATCTTAGTCTTCAATAGGATTAAATGGTGTTTTGTCAGTGTTTTTGGTGCACATGATATTGTTTTAAAAATAATAGCTTTATTGCTAATCCCCCAAATCCCAAGGTTGAATATTCTCTCTGATATGTGGATGCTAACACACAGTGAGGGGCGGGGGAGGGAAGAATAGAAGTTCATTGGATTAGACAAAAGGGAATGAAGGTCAGGAAGGGGAGATGGGAATAGGGGAGACAGTAGAATGAACTGGACACAACTTTCCTATGTTCAAATATGAATACACAACCACTGTAACTCCACATCATGTACAACCACAAGATTGGGCAGTTATACTCCATGTATGTGTAAGATGTCAAAATACACTCTACTGTCATGTGTATCTAAAAAGAACAAATAAATATAAAAATAGTAACCATGGAAATATAATATCATACAGTTCATCTATTTGAAGTATATAGCTAATTTTATAATTTTTTATCACCTTGTGTTCGTTAGCACTCCTCATTTCCTCTCATCTCCCCCCACCCCTACCCTGGGCAATGATAGTTCTATTTTGTCTTTCTAGATATGCGTATTACTGAAATTTCACATAAATGTAATATGTGGCCTTTTGTGACTGGCTTAATTTACTGAGTGTGTCTTCAAGGATTATCCCTGTTGTAGCATATATTAAGACTTCACCTCTTTTTATGGCTATGAGTAATATTCCATTGTGTAGATATACCATAGTTAAAAAACATCTATCCAGTCATCAGTCGATGGACATTGGGTGTTTTTATGTTGGCTTTTGTGAATGATAATGCTATGAGCACTTATTAATTAGTCTTGGGGGGGGGGCATTTGTTTTTGTTTCTCTTGGGCATATACAGTACCTAGAAGTGAAATTGCTGAGCCACATGGTAGCTCCACATTTCAAGGGATGGCAGATGGTTTCCAAAGTAGCTACATCATTTTATATTCCTGCCAGCAATGTATGAAGGTTCCTGTTTATCCACATCTTCACCAGTACTTACTACTTATCCTTAATTATGGCCATTGTGGTGGGTGTGAGGTGGTAACTCATTGTGACATTTAGAAAAATTACTATTAGTAGACTATCTTTTAGAACCATTTTAGATATGAGAAATTCAACAGATGGTGCAGAATGTTTCCATGTACCCCACACTGACATATAGTTCACTCTGTTATTAACATCTTACCATGATGCATCTGGCATGATGCATTTGTTATAATTAGTGAGATAATAATGTACATTATTATTATGAACACAGTATAGACTGTCTTCGTATTTCATGCACACATTTATTTTTTTACCTGAAGTCCTTTTTGTGTTACCGGATTTCATCCAGGATATGATGTTACATTTACCTGCGTCTCCTTAAACTCTGCTTGGGTGTGACAGTTTCTCAGACTTTCCTTGTGTTTTGCTGATCCTGAGGATTTTGAGTAAGAGTGGTCAGGTACATCATAGGATGCCTTCTCTGTTGGAATTTGTTCAACAACAACAACAAAAATTAATGAATAACCTATGGAGATACTAGTTTTAGCATCAGAGCAACTTTAGAATTTCAAAATATACAACCAGAATTGGAAATCAGAATGTGGTAGTTAGAAAATTCTTGAGCATTTGAAAAATTCAGTTGCCTCTGGAAGAAGAGCAGAAATTTAACTGTAGATATATTTTCCCAGCAAGGGCTTGATCACATAGGAAGATGACCAGATTATATATTTTTGTGACTGTCTTTAGATAGCGTGTAATCTAATAATCTAAAGGTATATTTTTCACTACTTACAGTGTTAACATAGTCTTTTGTTTTGCGTGTAATAAAGCATTAGTGGAAATTCACATCGACTTTTAGACAATTCTACAGCATCATGTTTGGAGGGAACACCATCCAGTTTGGAGGAAGCACTTCCACTTCCATCAGGTCCAGTCCTCCTCACATACCTTGCAAAGGCGGAAGGAATGGAGGTTCAGACAGGCTGTGATATTCGGCCCACTCATGCTATCGGTACTAGATCTGAGATTTTTACCCAGGACAATAGAAGCTTATACTTTGGTGTCTGCAAGACTCTGGAGTTACCAGTGATTTTAAATCAGGAATGTGTGAGGGACCCAGGCTTGAGTCCTTATCTTCCTGGATATTTTTACTGCCAGCCAGAGGAGATTGCATCTCCCTGTTTGTGGCTCCATCGTAATCAGTCTGTCCAATGAACAGAATACTTGCTGACTCCTAACCGAGGAGAACTTTACCTGGGGCTCTACATCATCAGGTCTGACTGTAGAATAGTACCTCCTGCCACATTGTCTCCTGAAAATGAAAGCCCAAATGTCATCAAGCAGGAAAGGAGCCATGTGGGACAACAGCATATTCAGCTGCAGTTGAGTATCTCAGTCACCTTTCCAGTTTTGTTTTGTTTTTTTAAATGCATTTGTGCCATAGAGGATCTGCTTTTATTTTATTTCTTTTTAAATTTTTCTATGGTAGTTGTATAGAATGCTTCTGTTTTATTCGTTTATTTTTATGTGGTGCTAAAGATCGAACCCAGTACCTCACATATGCTAGGGAAGTGCTCTGCCACTGAGCTACAGCCCCAGCCCCAGAGGGTTCGGTTTTAAATATTTGTTTTTGAATAGGAGTAGGTGTGATCATATTCTGTGAATGCACGTGAACTGATGAAGTCGAATAGATAACTGTCACAGGAAGATTTAGGAAATTTCTTTTCAGCTATTCCTTGTGAATTGCCCAAACTGGTTGATCACAGACTGATGCAAGACTTCTTTCTGTATTATCAGCATGTTGGACTTTCTGTATTAGTTAGAACAGACTAGTGTATACTAAAATCTCCATTGATTTCCTGCTCACATAAATGTCAGTGTGCACAGACTGTTCTCCAGGACAGCTGTTCTACATGCTGTGACAGATATCAGGCTGCTGTGATTTGTATGTGTGTGTGAGAGAGGTTTTTCTGTCTTAACTGGGGGCTTCCAAATAGTCCCAGTGGGAGATGTGGGGGAGCTGGAGGATCTGAAAAGGTTTGGCCTAGAGTAACAGCAATCTCTTCTCACAGCCCATTGGTCAGAACTAATCACATGACCCTGTTTAATGTGAAGGGGCAGAAAGTGAGTGGGGATCACCTGGACATTCAGTGAATGATAAATGTCTTTTGTGTCTCTTTAAGAGAATTTGTTAAATTGCAAAAAAAAAAAAAAAAGGTTCTACAGTAAAGATAGAAAAGTGTACTGAAATGTTTAACGATAATTACCTGATAATAAATTACAAGTGAATTTTGCCACAAGCTAATAAAATTTGTAATTTATGTATGGCTCATTCAGCAATTTGATTTCTGTTTGTGGATATGACTGCCTTTTCCAAGGGAATAACAATGATGTTCACTTCTCTTGTAATTCTTCAGGTGATGGTGCTGATGATCAAAGCTTATATTTAGTGTCTCTATGTGCCAGGCTCTTTTAAGTGTTTTATATGATTTAAGTTATTTAGGTTGAGCGCTGCAGCTTCATCTCCATGCTAAATATTCTCCAGTTCTCTCCACTTGCATTGTTTGAAATGGAATTTAGATTAGACCCAAAACCATGCCAATAGTTCTCCTTTAGAAACCAGAAACCAGCTTCTCACTGTATCACCTTAAAAACAAGGCTCCCTACTTGAGTGTGACACTGGAGGTCTCATAGCTAGCACAGAGTACTGTGGGACTTAATACTTTCTGTCATGTGGATGCACAATTGTGTGTGTGTGTGTGTGTGTGTGTGTGTATGTATATGAGCAGCTGAAGACTTTATAAACTTTTTAGCAGCCCTATCTAAGAGTAAGATGGGGTAAAGCCCATAGAGGGTTTTTTAAATATAAACTTTTTTTCTATGTTAATTCTCCTCTGTTGTTATGTTGTGATGCTGATTTTTCCTTTAAAAATATACTACTGATAAAGACTGCACTCCTCTGTTTGTCCTGATGATCTGCCTTTTCCCTACTCTCTTTCCTTGTGGCCTAAAATTCCACCATTAGAATTTTAGGACGACAAAGATCCTGGGTGATCTGTGCCAACTAGGGCAGGCCTCTCTTTTTCTGTTTTCAAAAAGGCTGTGTTCTTTGAGAACAGTTACCTTTACACGTTTGAGGGTCCCCACCAGTTTCTTCATGTTGACACCATATCTGTTCTTCAGATATTTACTAAATACAGTTTTAGGCCAGGCACTGAGCAAGGCCCCAGTGGTCTTGGAGAGCTCCCAGTCTAAACCAGGGTTTGGTGATTTCTTTTTCTCTCTCCTCAGTAAAAGGTCAGATAATAAATACTTCAGGCTTTGTGGACATAGGGTCTGTCTTCCTTACCTAATGCTGCTCTTTTAGACAATATGTAACCAAATGAGTGTGGCTGAGTTCTAGTAAACTTTTATTTATGGGCACTGAAATTTTAATTGCTTATAATTTTCATGTCACAAACAATTATTCTTTTGATTTTTCTCCAACCTTTTAGAAATGTAAAAAAAAAGTATTCTTATTCATAGGTTGTATGCAAACTGACACTTGGCCAGATGTGGCCTGCAGGCTGTTTGTGACCCTTTGGCTCAGAACCAGCTCCATGTGGTTTTAGTCTCACAAATAGTGAATTGCTTCAGTGATTTCTTATTCATTCCCATTATTTAAACATAATTAACTTCATCCAGGTCTTTACTCAATAAACAGCTATCCCACTGTCTTCCCCTCCCTATATAAAATATATATATGTATGTCCACATATACAGAAATATATTACTTTTGAGGTTTTTTTTTAATATCCTTAGTTCAATTTTGGTTGATCATCTGGATCCAGAAATTTGTCCATTTTTTCTAGGGTTTTCTATTTATTTATTTATTTATAATGGTTGAACCAAATAGAGATTTACATAGGAAAAAGGCTGAAGATAGACTATCTAGGGCTGGTACAGTATCTCCATAATGAAATTAGGTGACAGTGAGCCATCTTTTTTCTTTCCAATTTATTGGTACATAGTTTTAGAAATATTCTCTAATGATTCTTTGAATTTCAGTAGTATCTATTGTAATATTTCCTTTTAACCTCTAATTGGATCTTTCTCTTTTTATTTTGCTATTTTAGATGTCTGTTAAATCCATTTGTTCTAAATTGTAGTTTAATGTTTAATTCTGTTGTTTCTTTGATTTTTTTTGGTCTGGATGATCTGTTAGTGAGAGCAGGGTATTGAAGTCACCCACTACTATTGTATGGGAGCCTGTCTCTCCCTTTATATCTAGTAGTGTTTATTTTATAAAATTGGGTGCTCTGATGTTTGGTGCATATGAATTTATAATTGTTATATTTTCTTGGTGAATTGTTGCCTTAATAAGTAGTGACCCTCTTTGTCTCTTCTTATCAATTTTTGACTTAAAATCTGTTTTGTCAGGTATAAGTACAGCTGTTCTTATTTGCTTTGGGGTTGCATTTGCTTAGAATATTATTTTCTATTCTTTCACTTTCAGTCTTTTCAGGTGAGGTGGTTTCTTGTAAGCAGTATATTGTTGGGTATTATTTTTTTCATCCAACCAGTCTGTGTCTTTTAATTGGAGAATTAAGACCATTTACATTTAGGGTTATTATTGAAAGGCGTATAGTTGTGTCTCTTATTTTGTTGGTTTTGGGGGGGGGGGTTGTTTTGAATATTCTATGTTCACTTCCTGTTTAGACATTTGATGATTTACCGTATTGGTAATGTTTGGTACTTCCTATATCTCATTTTGAAATCTAGTACGATTTATTTTTCCCATGCTCTTATGATTGTGTTAATTTTTCTTCCATGCTGGGAAGTGACTTGGCTAAATTATATTGTTATATCGTGTGCATGTACGAATATGGAACAACAAATTCCATCAGTATATACAACTATAATGCACCAATAAAAAATGTGGGAAAAAAATCTTTTTCCTCTTCTGGGTGTAGGATTCCCCTAACTATCTTCTGTAATGCTGATTTAGTGCTCATGAATTTCTTAAGTTTATGCTTATCTTGGGAGGTCTTTAGTTCTTCCTCAATTCTGAAGGAAAACTTGCTGGATATCATCCTTTTCTTCGTTGTCTTGGTTAGCAGTTATTTTCTCTAAGGACTTGAAATTTCTCATTCCGTGTACTCCTGGCTGTTAAGAGTTTCTACTGAGAAATCTGTAATTTTGATAGGTTTGCCTTTAAATGTGACTTGGTGTATCTTGCAGCTTTTAATATTTTTTTTATTTTGTTCTGTAGTTTTGGCAGTTTAACCATAGTACAATGTGGAGAGGTTCTTTCCTTGTCATGCTTTTTTTAGGTTCTTTTTTTTTTTTTTTAATATTTTTTTAGTTGTAGATGGACACAATATCTTTATTTT